>JBANCZ010000660.1:0-31194 GCA_037040025.1 Sphaerogastrella javana | reverse complement strand
GGACTGAGAGGGAGAAGAAGAAGGAGAGAATGTGAGATAGAGAAAGAGAGAGAGAATCAGATACAGAGACAGGGAGAGCGAAAGAGAGCGCGTGCTAGGGCAGGGATTGAAGTGTAAACTGAGCAGACGATAAAGCAACAGAGACAATACAAACGAAGGCTGCTGCCACACTGACTGAATGACTAAGTTACTGACTAACTGACTGACTGAGTGACTGACTGACTGACTGACTGACTAACTGAATGCCACACTAACTCTTAGCTGTGTTGATAATCATCTGCTGCTGTTCATCATCATTATTTGTGGCAGCAGTAGCAACACTGCAGTCGCTTCTTGGAAGAAAACCCAACGCAGCCGAATAACAAAGAGACAAACAGCAAAAGCAACAACAGCAACATCTACAGCAACAACAG
Organism: Sphaerogastrella javana; assembly: GCA_037040025.1. Classification (NCBI taxonomy): domain Eukaryota; kingdom Metazoa; phylum Arthropoda; class Insecta; order Diptera; family Drosophilidae; genus Sphaerogastrella; species Sphaerogastrella javana. Next base: position 30,781 of record JBANCZ010000660.1, on the reverse strand, counting down.
CAGAGCTAACAACGTAACAAAAACAACGACAACAAACAAATGTTGATCACATCACTCACACACACAAAAGCAACAGCAACAGCAAAACACAGCGTATAAAGCGATAGAGAGACAGACAAAGATAGAGAAGGAGAAGGAGAAAGAGAGAATGAAAGAGAAAAAGCAAAGACAACACCACAACAACAACAAAAAAACGCAATTTGTTTAAAATGTAGGTCTATAGGTTTCTCGAAAACCCCATGTGAAAGACAGGCCGCAGCAACAGCAGCAGCAGCTACAACAGCGACAACAACAACAATAGCAAAAGCAACAGCGGCAACAGCAGCAGAGGCAACAGCAGCAGCAGCAGCAACCGCAGCGGCATGGCAACAGCAACAACAGCCGGCTAACAACACCGCAACAACAACATCAACAACAACAGCAACAACAACTGCAAAAGCAACAGCAACATCAAACACGCACGCACACACACACACACACACATATATATGTCCATGTCTGGAAGCATTTAATGTTATACACGCGATTACACTGAAAGAAAAACGTTGCGCATGCGTTCTGTACATTTGCTTTGTTCATTTCTTTTAATGCGACTTTAAATGTAAATATAAACTATTACTTTTAACATTAAAATACTGTAATTAAATGCATGTGCATTGTAATGCGTATTCGTGTGCAGTGTATAGATGATGCTGCCCCCTCCCCACTCTTTGGAAATTCACAAACTACAAATGTTGCTCATTTTGGGCTCAAAGCAAAAGCAACTTGCGGTTATTAGCCGTCTCTATTCTCACTTGTTTTGAGTTCATTTTTAAAATCTTTTCGTTGATCTTAATGTAATAGGTTAGTTTATATGTTTGTGTGTGCGTGCCATAAAAACCATTTCATTTGTTTATAAAAAAAAGCAATCCACAAGTTGCAAATCATAAAATTGTTGCATTGATGTTTCTGGCGCCTCGAAATTGAATTGCAATCGATGCAGATTTATTTTAGATTTATTTAAGTCTAATGTCATTAGTCTAATGTCAATAGAGATAGAAAGAGAGGAAAAAAAGAGAGAGATTGAGTGGGAGAAAGAGAGGGGGCAGTCACACCTGTAAAGTTTTAAAGTAAACCAAAGCAATTTGCTTAAATGCCTCGACCTGTTTCCCATGCATTGGCATGAGCCCTCTCCCCTCTTGGCCATGTTTTGCGGCTTCCTAAAAATTCATTGGGCATTTTATAGCCAGAGCAATTTTTATGATTTAATGAGCAGCACTAACAGCAGCAGCAGCAACAGCAGCAGCAGCAAGTCGTCAGTTTGTTTTTCCACCTGTATTTGGTTTTTTTATTTTGATTTTTAGCCTCAACTTGGCACAAGGATAGTTAGATGCATGTTTTATGTGCGTGTTATGCAATTTTGCAATCGTAATTTCTGACGGCTTCAGTTGCTTAACAAAAATTAATTAAATGCCTTTTGACAGCCATTACTATTTATGAGCCATAATTTGTTATATGCATTTATCCCCCAAGTGTAATATATAAATATAAAATGTAAAAATGTTCAATATTTTAGATTAGTTAAAGCATAGACACTTTGTGCACTTAAATTGCACTCAAATGTGGCATTTCTTTTAGTTATTATACAAGCAAATAAAGATTTAGCATAACATTTATTGCCAGGGCAAAATAAAAATAAAATAAAATGTGAAAACTAAAAGAAATGTCAAAGTATAACGATGATATTGATGATGTATGCAATTTCTATGACTTTTTAGTTTTAGTTTCCACAATTTATTTAATTTTATTATATTTAATTTAATTTAATTTAATTTAATATAATTTAATATACTTTAATTTAATTTAAATTTATTTTATTTTATTTTATTTTATTTTGTTTTCTTTTATTTTACTTTATTTTATTTTATTATAGATTATTTCCTCTTATTATATTTTATTTTATTTTACTATACTTTATTTAATTTTTTTTTTAATTTTTTTTTTTTATTAAGTTTTATTTTATTTTCTTCTCTTTTAATTTACTTTATTTCATTTTTTAATTTTTTTATTTAATTTGTATTAATTTACATATGTATTCTAAGTATTTATTTTATATATTTTTATTTTGTTTATCATTTATTTAACACTTCCGCATTTCCCGTGTAATTCGACTAGAAATTAAATATTTATCTTAAGGCTCATTTAATTGCATTCTTTATTAAATGTTTGAATTTTAGTAGGGGTTATATTTAGCCCAACCAACTGCACGTATGCGTAACGCGAATTCATTTCTACAGCATATTAAGCATACGCTAATGTTTCCGATTCTGCAAAAGTGAAATGCAAAACTAAACGAAATGAAGATAAAGCTAGTGCTGATTACTGGGAAATAGCCATAATAAATCAACAGATAATAGAGATAATAGTGACTATAATCATCATGATAATGATGAAGATGTACACGTTTATGCTAATGCTGTTTGGCAAAAGTTCAAGAACGTTCATTTGGCTTGAACTTGCAAAGGTCAAACAAATGCAATAGAAGTGAATGCACTCAACAATAGAAAATAACAACAACAGCAACAAATAGCCAGAACAACAAATACAACTGCAGCTACAACAACAACAACAATTACAACAAAACACATGTCGGCAACAACAATAAAAACTGACAGTTGCTCTGCTGGTTCTGTAGCTGTTGCTGTTGCTGTTTCTGTTTTTGTTGCTGTTGTTGTTGCTGCAACCGCAATTTAAACTAATAACAACAGCAACAACAATGACAATGACAATAATTTATTTTTGAATTAATTTTTATTTGTTTGCTAAGCAGCAGCAGCAGCAGCAGCAATAGCAACAACTACAACCGCAGCAATAGACATGCAACTTTCAACCGCAAAAGCAGCAACATTTTGCAGTTTACTCTATCACTAGCAGTCGCAGTGGCTGTCGACGTTGCAGTCGGCGTCGCAGTCGACGTCGCTCTATGACTGTGACAGTGACAGTTGTCGACGCTGGCTTTGCCCTCCATTGCAATTGTCAGTCGTCAGTCATCATCATCAACGCCCCCTCACCCTTACACAGACTGTTGCACGTGTGTGCTTGCCCCTTTATGCTGTACCCCCCTTTCCCCCTTCCCTTCATCTGCCCACACCCATTGGCTGGGGCTGTGTGTTATTGACACTGCCGCTGCCTAACGGTAGATAAAAACCCAAACGAACTACATGCAAAAGTTTATAACAATATATGCATCGCATCGCATCGTTTCTATTTAATTTTCTATTCTAGACTAAATTATAATAAATTGCAATTTTTCTGCGTCTTCTCCTTTCGCTTTCCTCGCTTTTGCTCCTTTTGCATTTTGCATTTTTTATTGCGCAATTCGCACTCTTCTAGGGTATTCTCTGTCTGGGTGTATGTCTGTCTGTATGTCTATCTGTCTTTCTGTGTCTGTTGGGGCATTGCGTCTTCTATTGCGCATGCTAATTCGCCTTGCCCCAAGACCGGGCCAGGCCAGGCCAAGCAGCCTCTATGCAGCCAGAGGAGCAGCCGGCCCAGACCTCAATGTTGACATCTGTGGCGCCCACACACAGACACAAAGTCTGACTGACAGAGAGAAAAATACACGCACATACGCACACATACACACACGTACACACATATACACACATATACACACACACGGATCACAACAAAACACTCAAAAGCCACACAGATATTGAAAAAGATTTGTGATTTCCACTCAACTCCAAGAAGTGCATTCAACTTGCACTCAAAGGGGATTTACGTATGAATTCAAATATATATTTAAAAAAAGATTATGAAATTAATAATTTTTTAAAGTTCTTAAAAAATATTTAAAAATTAAATTAATCAAAGGTGATTTACGTATGAATTATAACATATAAAAATGATTTTTTAATTTTTTTACTGTTCATAGAAAATATTTAAAAATTAAATATTAAAAAAAAATTAAATTATTTTAAAATTAATTTATTTTAATTTAATTAATTTAATTTATTAAAATAATTTATTGACAATTAAAAACTAACAATAAATAAATTTATTATACAAAATATGATATAGTTAAAAATTAATCCTACTTTTTTCCAAGTGTAAAATGAACTAGCTTAACTATTTGGAACAGCTGCAAAGGATCTAAGAATTTGATATTTTATTGTTGCTATTTCAAGTTTCAAATTCAGCGAAAAAATTTGCCTTTACCTGCTTTAACCCTTTCCAAAAAAAAAAATCTAGCATCTATTTGTCCTATTCCATGGGCAATCCTTCTATTCATCCATAGGTGAAACTTGAATATCTCAAACTGTTAGATGCCAACAATGAAATGTTATGCGTCTATTCTAATAAAATCTAATCGAATCTATGAACCTCTATAAATATATAGAGCTAAATCAAAGCCAAAAGCATAACCATAGACCAACCCAACCCGAAACCAACCCAACTCAAACTCAAACTCAAAATCAACGCAGCTGAATTCAAAATGCGTCATTTAATGTTGTTGTTTGTTGTTGTTGTCAGATGTTGTTGTTGTTGCATTTGACACGCCTATTGCTTTTATTTTTTATTGTTATTGTTGTTCTTAGGGCATATGTTATGTGTGTGTGCGTGTGTGTGTGTATTCCCATGCGTGTGTTATCAAGACAAAACTTGACCTACATACAAGTTTTTTAACCGGTTTCTGCGAAACCAAAAAGGGTTGCAAAAAAATTTCAAAAATCAACAGATTCTTGGATTAGAAATCTAAACAAAAAAGCTCAACATACAACAACAACAAAATTTAAAAAAAAAAAAATCAACAAATATTTACCAAAAATAAAATTCGAAAATCCTATCAACTAAACATATATTTTTTGTGAAAGCACACTCAATACCAAAGAAGAGCTTTCAAAACTTCAAATACAACTTTTCTAATTGTAAGTAGAGCTTTAAGTAATTTCAGAATTAAGTCTCCAACCCTTCAATGTTGGACGTATACATATGTTCATGAAATGTCATCTATAAATCTGATTTATAACATTCTTTAGATTTATGTTCATATATTTCAGCATAGAGCTATTTAGAACCAGCATTATATTCGCTGATGTAGCAAATAAAATATGAAAATTATCGATGGAAGCTGTTCAGACTCCCTTCTGGGATCTGGAGTATAGCAGCCAATCAGGCATTCCTCATCTGGCATCAGCCATTAGCCTAGTTAGGCAAAAAACAAATAACAAAAAGTAGAAAAATGAAAAACGAAAAAGAAACGAGAAAAAAAATCATGAGTATTGGCCATTGTGTGGCCTATACGATTCGATACGATATGAATCGATTCGATTCGATTCGATTCAATACGATTCGAATCGATTCAAGTCGACGTGGACTTCATCTCAGTTGCAATTTGTTTGTTTTCATTTGGATTGGATTCTGGCGCTGGCGTTGCTTTTGCTGTTGCTGTAGATGTTGGCGCTGGCGCTGATGCTGCATTAGCTAGAGCTAGAGCTAGAGCGTGGGCGTGGCAGCGGGAGAGGGGGGGGGGGCAGTAGTAAGGCGATAGTAGTGTGCTTCGATATGAAACCAAAACATAAATAAATAAAATGCCAAAGCACAAAATTGAAATGAAATGTTTGTGTTTGTGTTTGCGTTTTGTTTGTGTGCCAAGAATGCGTTGCCTGTCGACGTTTTCTTCTTAATCGTCTTCTTCTTCTGGCGATGTTGCCGTTGCTTTTTCTGGCTATTGTTCTGCCCATTCTTCTCATTCTCTTCTCACATGTTGTTGTTCTTCTTCTTCTGTTTGTTGTTGTTGTTGACGAGTTCAACAAACTTTAATCGCACATTAACCGCTCGCATTCAAAAATTGATCGAATGGAAATGAAATCGAGGCACACGCATAAATCGCATAGCCATCCCACATTCACATCTTCATCTTCATCTTCATCATCATCATAAAAATGTGAGAAAAATTCTCAGTTTTTAGAACGTTTTCAAAGTTCTTTTATTAGTTTTAATATTAAATTCCAGGCAGTTTTCAAACCATAAACAATGCTATAATAAAGGGAATTTTTAAAACATTTCTAAAAATAAAATGCACAAATATTTATGTTTATTCTATACTTAACAATAATTTACAAAAAATCATTTCAATGAATATCAATAGTTAAATTATTAACTGGTTTGCAACGTTAAGAGCTTTTCCCTTTATTTCTATTTATTTAATTCGTTCATTTTATTCGTTTATTGGAAGCAAATTGAACTAGTTCAGCAAAACCAGCTCGAAAAGCAATTAAAAACAAGTTTTATTATTCATTTAATTGATAGACACAATAAAACTAATCAATCTCCAAGCAAACAACATATGCAACAATTCACAGATCCAGTAAGCCAATCTCAAATTGTATTAAGGAAATAAAAAAATAAAAAACCTCCAGACAATTTTGTCAAATCCCAAACAAATCGAATCGAATAAGACAGACGTACATCCACTAAATTCAAGTTTATCTTATAGACTAGAAGCTAAAAATGATATGATGGCATAGCCAGAAACAAGATCGAACTGGTTAAGATGAAGAAAAGTGACTAGAACAGGGAGAATGAGAGAGGAATGAAGATTCTATTAACTGTAATAGTTCCAAATTTTGGCTATATCTTTACTAGAATATGTGAAAAGATATTCTATAATTTTCAAGACTTTATATATAAATTATTTTACGTAATTTTAGTTGAATATGACACAAGTCTTGAAGAAGCCATAAAATGCAAATGTTTATTGAACAAGTTTTTCGCTGAGTGTATTAATTGCAACGAGTAGTTGTAAAACTGTTGCAATTGCAACTAAAAACTATTTGCTTGATGTTGATTTTTTTTTTTCTTTTGCTTCTAATGTTTAATTCGTTGTCACTTGCTTGACTTGACTAACTGACTGACAATCTAAGTGCCTAAGCGACTGACAACTATTACCAAATTTACACACACACACAGAGAGAGAGAGAGAGAGAGAGAGAGAGATAAATACATACATATACGTGATGTTTAGTATTGTGAGGCGATCTATTAAGTGCCTTGTGAGTGGATTCAAGTGCATATATTTTGGTTAATTTGAATTGCATTCTCACAACAGTTCAATTAGGTGGCCCGTAGATGAAGATGATAATGAAGATGATGATGATGATGATGACGATGATGATGATGATGATGAAGAAGAAGGTTGAATTGAACCATCACAAGAAGTTCTTCACTTTAGATCAGTTCAGTGTGAGTTGAACTGAGTTCAGCCTCGTTTCGGATTGGCAATTTACTTGCACAAAATTAAGTAAATTAAATTACAATGTGAACATTATTTTGTGCATAAGTGTGCATGTGTGCATGTGTGTGTGTGTGTGTGTGTGTATGTGAGAATGTGTGCTTGTGTGTGTAGTGAGTGCAACTTCATTATGTGCATTTAACATAAATTTTCAATTATTATGCGATTTAAAGTGCACTCAAAGTGCACGCTACATGTACTTTTATAGCTCACTGTAAGAGTTCTTCTGTACGTATACATTTATATATATTTTTTTAGATTTTTTTTTTTTTTTGTTTCTTCTTTGCAGAGTTCATTTTAATTTGAAGTTTCTGTTGTGCTTGTTGTTTATCTTGCGGCACGTTTTATTTTCGCTTTTTTTGCCTCTTGTTGCTCTTGCCGATTATTGCAGTTTCTTTTCTTCCACCGCCTTCTCCTGCTCTTCTTGTTTTTGTTTTTCGGTTTTTTTTTTTGAAATCTCGTACATCTGTTGTCGCAATAATGCCTGAAAATTGGTTCACAGTTGACCCAGTTTTATGTTTTTTTTTTGTTTTTTGGTAGTTGTATTTCTTGCCGATTTTCGCCGAAAGAGAGAGAGAGAGAGAGAGAGAGAGAGAGAGAGATGGAAAGAAAGAGGCAATTGGTAGAATGGATCTGTTGCTCGTTTGCCAGCTGCCAGGCAATTCACAAAACAAAAAAAGAAAGAAAGATATATATACATACATATATATCAGATTGGCACCAAAAAACTGCAGCAAAATGTGGAGCAGATTCTGTGGAGAGTGTGAGAGGGCGCAGGCGAATGCGAGACAGAGACAGAGCTATGCACTAACACAAGAACCAAGCAAAGAGTTTAAGTATGTGTGAGTATATTCGACTGTGAGTGTGAGTGTGTGTAAGTGTTTGTGTGTGTATGTGTGTGTATGTGTGTGTGCTTAGTAAGTGGTTCAGGGGGGAGAATTCTTGAAATGTTTATGGGAGAAAACGGTGTAGTGCACTTTTTCTCAAACAAATCTTTAGATTTATGAGTGCATTTGGTTTGCTGCTGAATGCATATGAGTACACTCACAAGTGTATGTCAATAAAAAAGTCAACAAAAAAATTCCAAATAATATTTTACCAACTATAGTGTTTAAAATAAATATACATAAATATTTAAATCAAACAAAATTGAAAAGATTCAATAATTCGATCGTAAATGTTTTTTAAGAAACTTTTCATTAAATAAAAAACAACATAAAAACTTCTAAATAATAATTTGCCAACTATATTCATAGAAATAAATATACACAAATACTTATTTGTTGTTTGTAAACCAAAAAACAAAAGAACAATAATAATTCGATCGTAAATGTTTGTTAGAAAATGTTCCATTAATTAGATCGTAAATGTTTGTTCAGAAACATTTCGATAAATCGATTGTAAATGTTTTGAAAAATAATAAGCAAAATATTAACTTCTAAAAAACAATTTACCAAATATATTTTTAAACAAAAATACATGCATACAGTTTAATTGGTTTTTTGTAAGCAAAACAAATTCGAAATGTTCCATTAATACGATCGTAAATTTTTGTTTAGAAATATCTCAGTAAATCGATTGTTTGTTAAGTACAAAATTATCGAGAATATCGTATGGCATATGTATAAAAACCCTTTAAAACTTGTTAACTAAATACGCAGTGATTATTTGCAGCTGCTTGTGGCAGACTGTGGATGTTTTTGAGCCTGTGGCATGTAACTTTATGATGCAGCCAGACAAACAGACAGACAGACAGACACATCACAGAGTACCAGAGAGTAGGGTATATACAAAACAGAGTCAAGTCACTAATATATATATAGTATATATATATATAGTTGGTAGGTACATACATATATCTTAATACATATATATGGATATAATCCCCCCAACAGCGACAACTGCAACAGAAGCAACAGCAGCAGCAGCAGCAGCAACAGCAGCAACAACAGCTTAACTCAAAAACCTGCTCCTTACCCAGAATTCTTTAGTTTCTTCTGTTTTTTATAAAATTTTCTTTTTTTTTTTTGCTCAATTTTTGCATGCAGAATGCAGTTCGTTGCGTGGTTTGTATGTGTGTGTGTGTGTGTATGCGTGGATGTGTGTGTCCCAAATTTAGTAGGTGAAATTATATACAGATTGCAGTTTTTGGCATTTTTTTTTTTTTTGGGGAGAGAATTTGGGAAGAGTTAACTGGTTGAAACTGGACTTCTGACTGTTCTAACTGGAGGGTGCAGTCGCTGTCTATCTCCCTGCTTGATCTTTCCCTCTCACCGAATATCTTTTTTTTTTTTTTGGAGTTGAAATTACAAACTTTCTAAAGAATTTCCCAAAGTTTTCACCTAACTACCTCCATGGCCTCTACTTCAAAGAGTATACATATATAGTATATAAATTGGGTCATGCTGTTGAAATAATAATAATAATAATAACAAAGACAAAAAAAGCACTATATTATATATACATGAGAGAGAGAGAGAGAGAGAGAGAGAAAAAAAAACTCACCTTTTGGCATCAACTAAAATGCAAGTTTTGCTCAGATTATCCGTACTTGGTAATGTCGTTTGTGATGTGTGCGTAAAGTCTGAGGATGTTGATGAGGAAGACGACGCAGAGGATGAGGAAGATGACGACGACGACGACGACGACGACGTCGATGATGAAGATGATGTTGTTGATGCTGCCGAAGAGGCAGAGCTGCATTTAGCTGCTGTTGTTGTTGCAGATGCTGCTGCTGTTGCTGCTGCTGCTGTTGCTGTTGTTGCTGCTGCCGCTGTTGCTGTTGGTGTTGTTGGTGTTGTTGCTGTTGCAATTGGCTGCGCTTCAATTTGTAGGCGACAATCGGCAACAATTTTGGGCAGATTACGTCGACTGGCAGCAACCAACGGTACCTGTTCCATGGCTAATGATTCGTTGTCGGAATTGTTGTTGGTTTTGGCCAACACCTCAACATCATCAACACTTTCCACCACCAGCAAATTCATTGGCATTTTTTCGTACTCGTATTCACACTTCGCTAGTTGCTGCTGCTGATGTTGCTTCTTCTTCTTGGCTTTCAATTCTTCAGCTACCTTTGGAATTTTTTGAATTTTTGTTGTTGCTGTTGTTGCTGTTGTTGGTGTTGTTGCTGTTGTTTTGCCAACACTGCGCAGCAAGCTATTGTTGTTGCTGTTGCCAGCAACAACTGCAACTGTTTCCTGTTTAGTCAACAGCGTAGCTGCTGTTGCTGTTGCTGTTGTTGCTGATGTTGTTATTGCTGCTGCTGCTGCTGCTGCTGCTGCTACTGCTGTTGCTGATGACGACGTTTTAGTATTAACTGCTGCTGGCAGTTGTTGCTGTTGTACTGCTGCTGATGGTGTTGTTGCTGAAGTTGTTGTTGTTGTAGGCGCAGCTATGGCCAATGTTGCTGCTGCTGCTGCTGCTGCGGCGGCTTTTAATGACTCCTCAACAACTTGTTCAGCTGCTGTTGCTCCTGTTGCTGCTGTTGCTGTTGCTGTGGTTGTATTTATAATTGCCGGCTGTTGCTGTTGTTGCTGCTGTTGCTGATGTTGCTGTTGTTGCTGTTGTTGCTGCTGCGTGGCGAGAGCGGCGGCTCCACCTTCTGGTATAATTGTTGCAAAAATTTGTTCGCCAAATATGAAAAGATCCTTGGAAATAATCATTATCACCTTTTTGTGATGTTTTGTTGCTTCTTTTTGGATGTGGATTAAGTTTTGCCTTTTCTCTCTTTCTCTCTCTCTCTCTCTATCTTTGTCTCTTTTACTCTTTGCGTGTTTTTATTTTTTCTTTAGTAAATTGTAAAACGTTTCTTTATGAATTGTATAAAAAAAAAACACGTTTTAAAATTATTTCGCTGGCAACTTTTGGTTTTATTTTGCTCACATTTCATAATTCGCCGTCTGTAAAGAAATAAAACGAGTTGCAAAGTTAATGAAGTTGTTTCAAAAATGCATACAAATAACAGTTATACAATAAGTAAAATATATATATAAAATAATATGTTTCATTTTAAGTGCACAAATAATTTAACAAAAGTTTCATTCAATGTATAGAATATTTTAAACAATTTTTTTTAATGTATTTTCACTAAAAGCAAAAGCATTTCACATATTTTGTATGCGGGAAATTTTTAAAAACTTTAAAAATAATATACAAAATTTATTGAATTCCTTTTAAAAATTGAAAAATTGTTCGCAGTGTAGCAACGTTATAAATGAAAAATGGAGATTCCTGTCTACAATTACTTTTAAATGTAAAATAATTTTGTTGCCATGCTAAATTTTTGATAGTTATTTTAAAATTTTCCATTATTTATTTATTGTTAAAAAAAAATGAATTTTAATTTTAATTTTAAGGAATTGCACTGTTTAATATATTAAAATTATTAAATAATTTTTTAAATGAATTTTTGCATTACATACTTAAATAGAAGAATGCTTTCAATATTTCCATTAATTATTTAAATTAATTAAAAATTTACTTTAATTTTTGCATAATTTTTTTGCGCACTTAAATACGTTAAAAACTGAGTGTAGCCCATAGTACAACAAATAAATGTCTATAGAATTCGGTTGATTTTTTCGTTTTATCTTTTGACTTTTTTCCTTTTCTTTTTGTATTCTTTTTTTTTTTGTTTGGTTCTTTGTTCACAATTGTTGATACTCTTATGTATTTTTAGCTCTCACTTCGCCAAATAATAATAAAAAAAAAAATGAAATGGATTGCAATAAAAGAAACAAGTACCAGGCAAGTCGAAGCAAAAAATCAAAATGAAATGTCTAAGCCGCGTCTAGCAGAGTGTATGGCGATAAAGAGTAAAGACGGCGAGACAGAGACACGGAGAGAGAAAGAGAGAGAGAAAGAGAGCGAGAGAGATGAGCAGGTTGCAGCGGGTGTTGTCTCCGCTGTTTCAACTTCCAACTTCTGTTATAATTTGTCAATAATTTGCCCGCGCGAAACAAAGCCCCAGAGCAAAGTGTCTATATATATATATATATATATACTATACATATGCATGTCTATATGTGTATGTGTGTGTGTGTGTGTTGCTGTGTGTGTGTAAATGTAAACATAGCAAAAACAACAAACGAGTGTCAAGAAACAACAAAAACACGCACCCAAAAGCAGCGAATCGACGAATCGGCAACTTGACGAAGAATCTCGTTGATGTTGTTGTTGCGGTTGTTGTTGCGTTTGTTGTTGCGTTTGTTGTTGCATTTGAAGAGTTGTGTGGTAGGTGGTGAGGGGGTAACTGCAGGCAGACGATTTTGCTGCTGGCTTTTAAAAAATATTTATACACTTCTTTTATCTTTTATATTCTTTAGAATTTTGTTAAAATCAGCTGCGCCTTTACACTTTTATCCTTTTGATATTTTGAACATTTTGAACAATTTGATTTGAGCGAAATATGATGACTCTCTTTTGGCTCTTGGCACATGCACAGGAGTAGGCGGAGGAGCGCACATTAAACGAGCACGAGTTAAACCGAAACAGAGAACGGAATCAGAATGAGAAGAAACAGAGAACAGAATCAGAATCAGAAACAGAAACAGAAACCGAAACGAAACGAAACGTAACGAAAAAAAAAGAGCGAGATGTAAAAGAAGGCTTTTAGTGCATGTTGTTGCTGCTCGCTGTTGCTGCTCCGATCGACTAACTGAATTGGAATTGAAAGCTGAACGCGGCGCGGCGACTGCGATGACTGCGACGACTAAGAAGACGACGACAACGACGACAGCGATGACTACGACGACGAAGACGACGACAACGACAACTTTCTGACAACGAGCAACGCGATGCGCGTTACGAACAACCTACGTCGGCCGATTTCGATCTCATACTGATCACCGTTAAACGTTGCTGTTGCTGTGGCTGTCACTGCTGCTGCTGCTGCTGCTGCTGCGTCGCAGTCGGCATTCAAGAGCGCGCCGCTGTGCATGAATGACAATTTTAACAGCGATGTGGGCGCCGATTGCTCTCTCTCTCTCTCTCTCTCTCTCACTCTGTCTCTCTCGCTATCCAACATTCAATGCACGTGCGTGTAAAGCTTTATTCTGTGCGCTCTCTCGCTGTTATGCTCTCTTCGCTGTAAGCTTACAACCATTTAAGAGAGCCTTTACATTTCACTTTACATACGCAAGTGCTGTTAGGCGGCTCTGTAATCAGTCAATGATATTGAACCGTGAACTGCGCCAGCTGTTTAACCGATAAAAAAAAGAGCAACAAAAGCTTTTATGGGGCTCAGGCGATATACAATTTTTGGCCATGGTGATAGAAATGAGCTAAAGCCTACACTTAGAGAAAAATAAAGAAAATTTAAATGATATAAAATTAATCTATTGATGTGTATTTTTTCCAGTGCATTATAAAAGTAATATGACCAGTTTGCAGATTGACTTTTTTGAATTGATTTTCATAGAATGTATAACATTTCCGGCAGAATTTAGAAACACGTCGAGTATTATGATGAAATATGCATAATCCCAGCTAAAAGCCTTCTTTTTTTTTTAATAGAAACTCTTTGTGCGTGTATAAGTATATACGGTCATATTTGGGCCGTTAAACGTTATCAGTCATTAAACTTGACATTAGAAAGCAACACAAAAAAAAAAACAACAACAACGAAAAGGCAAAGATAACGCACAAAAAATAATAATATATAAATATACACGCAATTTGTGTGCGTGTTCTGTTATACCAGGAAGAGAAATAAACTGGGACATCCATAAAATGTGTCAGCTGTTTTGAAAGCTTTGGCCCCGAAAAAATGAGCGAAAAAACAAAGAAAGAAATAACATGTGGCTAGAAAATGTACAGTGTATAGGCCTGTATAGGCCTATATAAAACGAAGACCTGTGGAATCTAACGAAAGAAACCAAAAATCTGCGATCATAACGATGATTATTTAGTTTGATAAATGAACTTGTGTACTTTCTTCTAGCCCCCTGCTGCCGCCCATGCACGCATTTCAAAGGGGGCGCGGTTGGGCCATTTAGCTTTATAGCATGTGCCATAAACATTTGCGATACACTTCAGTCTAATTCTTGTTGTTGTTGTTTTTTTTTTTTTTCGCTATTTCTTTATGCTTATATTTTCTAATTATGTGCGTAGCTTGCGGCAATTTTGTGCTTTGCGGCGGCTGCTCTGCTCCCTCTCTTCGCCCACTCTTCACCCTCTCTTCGCCCACTCTTCGCTCACTCTTCTGCTGTTGCTTTTCGTTTAGTTTTATTTCTGCGAGACGATGACAACAAGGCGCACTAATACATGCATGCACACGCACTCACACGAACACACTCTCTCACACACACACACACTCACACACACTCGCACTCACACTCACACACACACTCACGCATGTTTCGCACTCAAAAAGCACACGCACTTGCTCTTAACCTTGAAAACGCTAAAGCTGTTCAATACGCACGCAGCTTTCATTGTTCTTGTTCTTGTTGTTTTTGTTGTTCGCAACTTTTTCGCTTTTTTTTCGTTGCTTTTCCTGGCGTTTGTGCGATTGTGTGTGTGTGTGTGTGTGTGCGCGCGTCTGTAGGTGTTTACTGTACAGAGAGCTCTGTTCGACTGCGCTGATAACATGTTTGTTGTTGCTTTCTTTTCCTTCTTTCTTTTTTTTTGGGTTTTTTTGTGCGTTTAGTTCTTATTTATATGCGTATTTTGTAGAAATTTCTATAGTTTTATTATACCTAAATAAAAAATTTCCTTTAGTAATGCTTCGCTATTGAATTCCTTGATTTCTACGCAATTTTTTTGGACTTGTGAAATTTTCAATTTTCGTCATCATCTGCGTTTTTATATTCTTATTACTTTTTTCGTACGTTTAATGAACTCTTATCAAAAATGTCTTCTTCTTCTTCTTAATTTTATACATATATTTTATATTCTTTTTATTTGTTTACTCTGTCAGCTGTAATACAAAAGAAACAACAACAACAAATGAAATAAAATACGTAAAGTACAAGTGGGCTTTAGTCACGATCGTTCTTCTTTCTTCTACTATATAGAAAAGAAACGAGATCGCGCAGGTTTTTTGACCTCTCAATATGATATTCATCTGATTACAAAATCAACAAGACCCTGAAAAGAGTTTATGAGCTTTATGGAATTGTATTCTATTGTATTTTACTGTATTGTATTGTATGTAACCTTGAACTTAACCCATATCAGCTCTGATTAGGGCCAATGACACTTAGTAACTGTCCCGTTCAATTTAGCACAACGAGCGAAATAATCATTAACTATTTTATTGCTTACAAACTTATCACAGTTATACAAGATTTTATTTTTTAGGAAATTTTTTGCTCGAACGGCTGGAACATTATGAAATAGTCTATATGGCTCTAAAAGAATATCTAGAATTTTTGTAATCAATTTCGAAGAAGAAGAGTTTAATATCCTATAAAATCTTTATCTTTTAGATATGTTTATGACACTGGAAACATTTTAAAATGTACAATTTGTATAATCTAATGTTCGAATTCACTTGTAGGAAGATCAAATGTTATAAACTTTAAAGAAAATGCACTATTTTAGTCCTTAAATGAAAATTTCAATGAATGCCGCAAAGGGGCAAAAGCGGTAGGTGTTATATGTGTAACAGGCAAAAGGAGGCGTGGCAGACACCACAAAGTATATGTATTCAAGATTAGGAAGATCAGGCGAGTCGATTGAGTCATGTCCATCTGTCAATCCATATCTAAAAAAAAAAAATTTTGCCCGGAAGAAAGGATAATTTTTGTACCCGCAGAATCGGCTCCTACTCCAGATGAAGAATATATGAACTTTGTGGGATCTGCCACGCCTCCTTCTGTTTGCTTGCAAACATTTTTTTTGGGGGCCTCCAACAAATTTAGAGGGAGCACTGAAAAGTATACATAAATTATTATTTTTAATTCGTACTACTATATAATTAATACATATATTATTTAGTTAACATATTGTTAGAGTGAACAATGCATCAGCTTACCTGCTGCTAAAACTTCAGCATTAGAAACTGCCATATTAAGCAATTTCAAGAGTATAATATTCGATTACAAATTTTACTAAAACACATTTTAAATAAGTTAACAGATTATCTTCTTAATACAATATAAAAACAAAACATGGATGAGCCCATTGTGTCCATATATGATTTGCTATTAAAACGCCAGCGGCAACATCGAAAGGAAATGCAACAGCAGCAACAGCAGCAGCAGCAAAAGCATCGCGAAGATTTACTGAATAAGCGCCAGCAACTGATAGATCGTTCGAATCGAGCTGTATCCAAAACTGAGACCAACAACAACAACAATACCACCACCACCACCACCACCAACAACAACAACAACAACAAGGATCTGAAGAAGGCGCCACGTCGTTTGAAAATCTCCAACGAATCAAAGGAGAAGACATTGAAGCCAGCCCGAAATATGGTAACTGCAACGCATTTGACCAAGAAGCACTCTGGTATGATAATACCAACTGTTACCAAAAAGGAGGTACTCGACGAACTGGTGGATCGCATGTGCAACAAGAAGGGCAAGGAACAGCAGCAGAACAGCAGAACCGTACAATCTTTGGCAACTGTTCGAGCAAAGGCAAACAATGCTGGGGGAGATCCAGGTGCTATTCAAATGGCAAATAAAGCCAAATCCAAGGTAAAAAGTGACAGTAAAACGCCAACGGTTATCGAACCGCAACGACAACCACGTCGTCGTCCATCACAAACTGGCACTCGTGTCTCCGGCATCGTCAATACGCTGGAGAAACGTGTCAAACCCAAAGCCGCAGCGCCCATCCTTGACAACAACGAGGACAAACAGCGGACAAACTTACGCAAATCCAAGACATCAATTAAATCAAAATTAAACAAAAAAATACCCTCGATGGATCATGTAGCGCAACGTCGTCACTAACAACATTTTCTCCATCCATCGCGATGACATCCAGAAATTGATAGTGATTTTTTTTTTAGTATAATTTCTTTCAGATTGGATCGCTGAATCCGGACGATCAGTGGAGTTGGTGGAATTGTAAACTACATTTACAGTTACAGTCGCAATTACATCAGATATAAGTTCTTACAGTATAATAAAAATATTAAATATATAAAATAAGAAATAGTTATTCAATTCTTCTTTCATTTAAGCAATGTTTTACCTCCTTCAAAGTTCTTTTACAGGGTCGCTGTAGAATCCTGACGATCAGTAGGGTTGGTGGTTACAGCTACAGCCACAATTACATCAGATATAAGTTCTTACAGTAAAATAAAAATGATAAATATATAAATTAACAAATTGATCTTATGTTTTTGATGTATTTAAGCAGTATTTTACCTTCAAAATTATTTTTCAGCATCGGTATAAAACTTAAACGATAATAATATTCGATTCTTTCGACTTTTCTTTGAAATACACAAGTTTTTCTTTTTTATTTGGATTTTTCCGTTTTTATAATAAATTAGAATTTCTTAATACAGCAGCTTAACAATGTTTTTTTTCTTATCCGTGTTGCGCTACACTTAGATTGTGACACAATTTATTTTGAGGCCAATTTGCAACGGCTCAAATATATAATTTGACAATTTGATTTTACCCTGCATACAGATACACATATATGGGAGAGTATACATACAGATATTTGTGTTAGTGTTGGTTATTCTCTATACTCCTTCATGTGTGTGTGTGTGTCTGTGAAGGTTATACTCTAATATTGTTGAAACGTATCGATCGAGTCATGAATTCATGAATAAATTCGCCTACGATCCACACAAAGTTCACATTCAAATGCAACTACTACAAACTAACAATACTTTCATCTATATATATATATATATTTATTTGTATACATAGCTATAAATATATATAGTATTATGCCATCGGTATTATTTATTTTGCTTAGCATTTATATTTAATAGTTTCAAGGTTTCGCTTTAGAGACTGTAAACGGGCGCCAAAAAGTTAAGTTTATAAAGTTGTGTATAAAAAAAAAATTGAAGTTGAACAAATAAACGCAAGAAAAACATTGCTCACAATATGTTAAGTTTCATAAAAAATATTGTACATCAATTTCGTTTGATCTCTTGGGTATAATTTATATCAAATTTACAAAAATCTTTTGCAACATTTTGAAAACATTTTCGATTTCTTTTGTTTTGACTGTTCTTTTGCTTATATTAATTTTGAAATGAATTTTTTAAAACAAAAATTCAAGGCGCTTTTTTTTATTTAAGATTTCCTTTGCAATATATGTGATGTGAGTGTGGCCCTGTACTAAATTGGTAACATGGGGTACATTGGGTTTGCTTGTTATTGTTATACATTTGTGTTGGCAGAATACTTTTGCTTGAACTCAAAACGTTAAACATAAATGCAGTGCGACTAAAATCGAATTCTATGCTAAACTAAATAATTAAAATTAATTAATTGTAAAACAAAATTAAATTCATTAATTTAACTAATACAGCAATTTGATATTAACTAAGCACAAACTAAAATCGATAACTACTTAACCGATTAACACAAATATTTCGCTCGATCTTCCGATCACACAATCTTTCGTTCGCTCTTTCTCTCTCTTCCTTTATCTCTGTATTTTGTGACTACGTTTAGTCTAGTTTTAGTTTGTGAAATTGAATTTCAGTATATATTTGGTGGCTTTGTTTCAAACTATATACGATTATTAGCTCGCGCCAAAAAAGAATATAGCCGAACTGGATAGTGTGGGGTAGTGGGTGAGGGGGTAATTGTGCTGTCAAGAGCTGCTAGGGTATCATGACTTCTGCCAAAGTCTTTTCAGTCTGTAAATAAATAAACGTAAACTCAAAAACATTAGAAAATGAAAATGAAATAATACGAAATTATTCAAAAATAATTAAAATTTAAGTAACGATCTAACTAAACTATTAGAATGTGTTTTCGTCTAAATATCTCTAAGTACAACATTTTGTATTTCATTGGAAATTTACATATTCATTTACTATATGATACTAGATGATTTATAGGCTATTAACCGCGAGATCAAACAATGCATATGAATTGCACTTAATTTCGTTACGGCTTTTGGTTTGGGTTTCGCTTTCTCGTTTTGTAGTTATTCTCGATTTGTAGCTATATTCTCTCGGGTTTGTTAAAATTCCGTATGCATCGACTCAATACTCTGACGCAGCTCGACATCGTTGTAGATCTTTTCACAAACGATGCTCACCTTTTTCAGCAGCTCAATGGCCGTTTGCAGCACCTGATGCCATTTGCGTAGCTCCGTTTCATGCGATAGTTCCTGCTGACGCAACAATTCCAACCAATCTTGATTCGTGCTGGGCAGTTCCCTAAAAAAAAAAACAAATTTTGATGTATATATATATAGCATGTATATATATATATATATATATATATATGATGATACTCACTTGAGTGCAGCCAAATTGGGCATGCGCGCACGCCGGCTGAGATCCACATCAATGTGTTCCTCCAGCTTCCAGAGCTTAAGTAATAATATCACATTTAATGCCAGCAGCAAGCACATCAACAATATAACAAACACCGACAAGCCCTTGTATCTAAATCTATCCTGCATTCCGCCCATTTGTTGTCCGCCCCCAGCCAGCAACTGTTGCTGCTGTTGTGCGTGGAGCAGCTGCTGCTGTTGTTGCTGTATGGCCGATATGCTGCCATGATCACCAGGCAGCTGCTTGGCCAAACCAGCAGCACCAGCAGCAGCAGCAGCCGCAGCAGCTGCTGCTCCCGATAGACCAACGCCAGAGGACAACAATTTCGTGTCCCATTTGTCCAGTGTATCGATTTTGCCTGTCTGTGCCGTGCCGCTGTTTGCTTCCTCCGTGGGGCGTATTTGTGTGGCGGTACCTGCAATGATGCGCATGTCGCACGGACAACAAATGATAATCAATAATCAAATCAAATTATACAAATTAAATTCAAATTGACAAAGCAATGCAATGCAGCAATTCAAAACAACAAATCAAAACACATAACATTTACAATGACTTAAAAAAAGATGTTGCTCATATGTCGATCGAAAGTGTTTAAACATGCATTTAGTTAGTTAGTTAGAACATGTAAAACAAATAGAATGATACAAAAAAATAGCACTTAAAATTATAAGTAACATTTAAAAAAACATGTGCAGCTTATGGAGGAATGTACTAAGTCTCTTGCTAAAAGTTCATCAACATCAAAAGAAATATTCGACTAGAAATCTGACAAACTGATTTGATCATAACAATCCGTATATCATAATTATGATAGTCATTTTAAGAATTCTGTTTGCTACTTAATTTTATTTAAAAAAATATGATTCAAATAATTTATTAAATAAGAAGCATCTAGACATTTTGTGTGATTATTTATGTTCGAGATTCTATAATGTTCCGATTGAATAGATGCCCATTCTTTTTTTTGCCACATGTGCCACGATTATTTGATAAGGAGCAATTTCTGTTCTTATAGGAATTTTTGGCATTTAACTTCAGATATCAATTCACTATACTCTAGAAAAAGAGAAGGACTACTTGGTCAGCTTGATTTCATAAATTAAATAGTGAGTATTTGTAAAATGTAAGCTAAAGCAAAGTCTGTTAATAGATGTTTTGTGTTTAGTGTTAATTAACATCTGCAGTTTTCAGTTAGAGTGTGTTTAGTGTAAATAAATATGTAAGTTTAACTTGCAACTGAACGAATGCGATATTGTATATTCTATACTTTCAACTATAGATACATAACTTTCGAAAAGCTCAACTCAAAAAGATAATATTAATATCTAATTTTGGCTACTGGCGAAGAAATCGGTCTGCTTCTCTATATACCTTCACAGGTGTGCAATATGGCCTTACGATGCAGCGGATGAGACTGCGTATGTTGCTTATGTTGCTGCTGTAATGTTGCTAGTTGCTGCTGTTGTTGCTGCTGTTGTTGTTGCTGCTGCTGCTGCTGCTGATGATGATGCTGTTGCTGTTCGCTGTGATGATGCGGTAGCTGATGTTGGCGATGGTGTATATGTTGGTGCTGTGAATGATGTTGATGATGTTTGTGATGTTGGTGATGTGCATGATGATGATGACAAGCTGCTCGTCTACTGTCATTGTCCGTGCTGCTTGTGCTTGTAACAGTTGTTGTAGTTGCTGTTGTTGTTGTTGTTGTCGTTGTACTGATTGTGCTTGTTGTTGTAGTGGAAAATGCAACCGTTTGTTGTTGTTTGAGCCCTGTGTGTGTTGTTGTTGTTGCTGTTTACATATTACATGGTAATTGTTCTAGTTGTTGTTCATGTTGTTCAAGTTGTTGTTGTTGTTGTTGATGTTTTGGATTCGTGCGTGCATTTTGTGTGATTAGAAGAAGCAATAGCAATGGCATTTGGCATTGAGAGTGTAGTATTTGTAATCGAATTGATTTGCATTAATTTTTTGGTTTTTGTTGCTGTTGTTGCTGTGATTGTTGCATTGCTGTTTGTTGTTGCTGCTGTTGCTGTTGCTGTTGTGTTGTTGCTTAAGCTATTCAATGTTTGCTTACCACGTCTTGGCCGTCGTCCTTTACCCTTTGCTGGCGGTATACACGTTTCACTCTGCAGCGCATGCAACTGCGCACAGAAGAAATCCTCCAGGCCAGCCCACGTGTTCTTTTCAATGAAGCCCTTGACGACGCCCCAAATAGATTTCTTGTATTTGATTTGCGCATGTATCGACAGCATTGTATGATCATCCACAGTGCTGCAAATAGACAAAAACGGAATAATTAGCAACAATTTATGTATTAATTCATAATTATTTACCGCGCCAAACAGAAATGTATGAGTACACTGAAGCTATCTGCATAGGGTATGCCAGCATTCACACTATTCACATCTATGGAATATAGTTCACCGGGTTTACTGCACTCCCGCATGGTCTGATATTCAGTGACCTGTGATCAAACATGAAATATTTATATAGTATATGATAAATGGTATTTCTATTAAACTCTCGACATACCTTTGATGTCTTTGGGCCAACGGATGCGGCCAATTGCACCGTTACGTTAACCAATCGCACATTGTGACCCTCATCGTTTTTATGCCATTCACCCAAGGTAAGATCGGTTGATTTGCGCATGTCATGGAAGTCCGTTAGGAATTTCGATTTTGAGAATAACAAATTGAACAGCGTGTCGACACGGATGGGCAGTATGGTGTGGACAATTTGTCGGCCGTCGTGAGTCGATGTACACTCTGTACTAGGCACAAACCTGCAATAGAAAAAATCATTAGATTTATCTAACATAATATTTAATCTAGCGATCGACTTACGGCACGTTGTTCTCCTCAGAATCGGAAGAGTCTGAGACATCTGTGGGTCCAGCCTCGACCATTTTATTGGCCAACTCTACATCGCGTTGACGCTGATTCTTGCTTAATTTACGCTTCATATCTATGCCATGATTGCTCTCAGTGGCAGTTGCAACAGTTGCATTATTGCTGTTGCTCTTTTCCGCTTTGCTAATGCTGTTGCTGCTGCTGCTAACAGCAACAGCACCAACATTTGCAGCACTCCCTGCTGCTGTTGCTGTTGTCGCAGTTGTTGATGTTGCTGTTGCTACAGTGGATGTGCTTGTTGCTGTTGTTGTGATGTTGCTTGTGCTGCCGCTGGCTGGGCCAGTGTTGCTGCTGTTGCCTCCGGGAACGGTGAGTGTAACAGAAACAGATTGCTCTGCGGCCTTCACAGAGCTGAGTGTGAGCTCCTTGGCATTGGCCTTCATTTTCTTGTTGGATTTGCGCGTGTTATCGCTGGTCTTATTGTCCGAGCCACTGGCCGATGCGTTGGCCGATGAATTCAAATTCGACGATTTGCTTGAGTTGAAGAAATACTTTGTTTTCGATTTGCGAGCTGTACTGCCGCCGCCGCTACTGGCGCTACTATTGCCGCTTTGCTGTGGCTGCTGTTGCTGCTGCTGCTGCTGTTGTTGTTGCGAAGATGATGGATTATTGATGCTCTGACTGGACTGGCTGTGTTCAAGATCATCGATGGCTGTTTGAAAATCAACATCAGTTTCGGTATCTGCATCCAGTGTGGGATCTATATAATCCTCATCGTCTGTGGTTAGGCCAAGCTCCTCGCCGTAACAATTGTGCACATAACGCCAAATCTCTTGTGGTGAAAACTGTTTGTTCATCAACGTATTCTGCCAGACACGAAAGAGCATCAAAAATGCCTTGTCACGCGATGCGAATGTGGCAAAAAAGTATTTCTCCTTTGCTGTTGATATGGAGATGGCATTCGGTATGACCAGGGCGGTTTTCTCTTTTGTTATTGCTGTTACATCCTTCCATTTAATGCTCACATACGTTTCCCAGCTGAAGATGTTCGCATGGAAGCATACATAATTCTGTGACACATATAGACGACCCTGTACCAAAATATCTCGCTGCAAAGCACACGAATAATCTGTAAAATAACCAAAATTATGAATTAATAATCATTGTACTGTGTTCTTAGATACACTGCGAATCGAAGTGCATTGTGGGTTTTGGGTTTGATGAATGTGTATTTAAAAAAACAATTATGTATGAAACATGAAATTTTGAATAATGTAATTTTATATAAATAAAGACAATAAGTTCATTGCCAGGGCTACTATCAATATTAATTACAGTTTGATGATAACATTTCGCTCAAGGAAAGATCTCTTCAAACACGATATGATATCAATGTACACGCATAATTATAGCAAAAAATTCTAGAATAATTTCAAAAAGCTAATACCTATAAAATACATATTTGAAGATTTACGTAAATAATATAAATGTTGAAGTTTAAAATGATATTTAACTAGATGTCTCAAATATTTTTCGTACAATTGTATTCAAAGGCTTGCTTTACCCACCCACAATTAGCCGCTCATCGTTTGGCACCTCCTTGAACAGTTTCTTGAAATCCTCCGCACGTGACTTATAGTTGGGATAGATGACGTTATACCAGGACTTCTTCTTGGCCCGTTCAGAGAGACGTGATGTACTCTTCGCTGGCTTCTCGGTTGATGTGGAGCTCACTGCCTGCTCGCCACGGACAAAGATACCCTCACCTGTTTCGCTTAGTTTGCTCTGCCCGTCCTGTAATAGATTAGTATCAAACGATCATTGATTAGATTGTATTCATTACTCATGAACTGAATCATATACTACTTCTGCCTAATTGTGTTTGAGGCCCTCGCAGCACAGGTGTTTCGTTTATTCTAGGCTTATCAATGTATGTGGTAGCATAGAGGCCTGCATTTTTGTTGTTCGTTATATTTCTTTGGTTTTGAATAGATTATATGTTTTTTATTATAGTTTTTTTTTTTTTTTTATGCACACTACAGTTTTTGATTGTATAATGCGATCAACAGGTAAACCGCACAACTATTGGCACACTGAAACGTGCACAATGAATTCAAAATTGCAACTCTGTCAGCCCCGAAAGAGCTAAAAAAACTAAAAGCAACTAACAGCAGGCAATCAACACAACAGAACACCAAAACGATACAATACACTGACAATATCAGTGCCCTTATCAATGTGGTAAAGCTTCGACCAATGAGTTTCAGTTTTGAGCTTTTTTTCTCTATACCCTGTAGCCGTAACAATGGCAATGAGGTGTACTCAACAACCAGAGAATATGCTACTCAATATTATTCAATTTTAAGTTAGTACAATCATTAAAACACTATATCATCCAAATATCATATCTACTTTTTTGTATATATTTATAAAATTTGCATCATCTATGCTACAGGGTATAATGGAACTAATAAAACTGAACTAAGCTATCGTTGATGGTGTCGATTTACTATGTCAACATTGAAGGGTAATTTCTAATCAGCGCCATGGCCTCAAATTGTTACTCGCCTGGGACAACGAATAACATCCGAAAAAATAATAATATAAAGAACTGCCACAATGTTTGCTGTACACAGCAATCAAAAATCGATAAGATTAATGTATAACTAACCGGTTTTCAACAAAATCCATCAGATAACTATCGACCAATGGCATCGACTGTTCACTAAACTATTATCAGAATATATTGCGTGGCATCTGTCCGATATACACACTCATTCTACAACGCTTTTCACACATTTCGCTTCACATTTGCTTTGAACCTGTGACGCGTTGTTAATGAGTAGAACTCACAAAAAAAAAAACAATAACAAAAACGGTAAGAACAAATAATTGAAAGCTTTTAAGCTCTCCTAAAAATCGAAGAGCGTGAAACTATAAAATTGGGCACAGTTCGATAAGGTATGCTAAGAGTAAAAGGTTTTTAAGAGAGACTAAAGAGATTGTACAATAACTGAAATAAATGGTAATTTTGGGATAATAAATATACAATAATAAAATAAAATATATCATAAAGTTTAAGCTTGGAAAGCTGCGCTATTTGAGTAAGAGCGTATAAATATTTTAAACATTAAACTCGAGTGATCATAATTAGAAATAGGAATTTCAAATAACATAATTTCAACTAATTCAATATAATCTGTTAGAAAATCTAAACTATTTAATCTTTTATAATATTATAATGGCTATAATATCTTTGACTTTGGTGTGTATCAATTTATACTGTGGGACTAATACAATTGCTTGGCCTTTGGAATAAACTTATGAAATAAATATATCTAGCCAGAACCTACCTCATCGCGTCCACTGCTTGAAGTGGATAACTTTGATGGTTTCCCTTTGGAACTGGTTGAGCTCTTGCGACTGCTGGGACTATCCGTGCAGGAGCCGGCCAGGGGATGCTGTCCGGGCGAAGGACCACCGTTCGAATCGACGCTGTGAGATTGCAAGGGTAGCTGCTGCTGCTGCTGGTTCTCCTTATGTTCCGCTTGTACAATATTAATGCTGGGCGTAACCTTGGGACTGGTGCTGCTGCTGCTGCCTTGAGTGTACGAGTTGCTACCACCTGTTACGTTGTTGCTGCTGCCGTTGCTGGTATTGGCTGTGTTGCAATCATGACGCTGCTGTTGCACTGTAGTTGCTGCTGCTGCTGCTGCTGCTGTTGTTGATGTTGCTGTTGCTGTTGAGTTGACAGTGATATTGGTATTGGTATTGGTGGAAGCCGAGGGGGAAGCGTTTGCAATGAGTTGTTGCTGCTGTTGCTGCTGCTGTTGTTGCTGTTGTGTAGAAGACGAGGATGTGGAATTGCTGCGCTCTAGCGTGCCAGCTGCCTCCTGTATGGTCAATAGCTTTGTGCTTAGCGTGCTTGTAATTGTGATCTCCTCCGTAATGGAATCTCGCCTAAAATCAAACAAATGAAATACAGTTTAAGTAACAGTTTAATAATAGTTTAGTGCATACAGTAGTATAGAATATTGTATTATTTCTATGTGCAAAGGAATTCATGCAAATTTCGGTTACAATAATCAGAATCATATGAAATTGCAAATTGTACTTAACGCTTTGTTGAGATCAGTCCAGAGTGGGCAAGAGACTATGGGCAAGAGACTGTTTGGGTATGTATGACACCTACCTGTCGCCATTGCTACTGTGTGTGGATCTTGTATCCGCATCAGCTTCGGCTTGTGCCTGTTGCAGCGGCAGTTGCTCCTGTGTTGCATGTTGCTGCTGTTGCAATTGTTGCTGTTGCTGCTGCTGCTGCTGATGTTGCTGTTGCTGTTGCTGCTCTTGCTGTGCATCACAAATCATATTTGCGGCATTTGTTGGCTCTGTGCAACTCACAACATTAGCAGCTGCTATTGTTGTTGTTGATGTTGTTGTCGTTGTTGATGCAGCTGTAGAATTTGTTGTTGCTGCTGCTGCTGCTGCTTCTGTTGATGTTGTTGCTGTTGTTGTTGTTGTTGTGGTTGTGTTTATATCAATATCTTTAATCCTACAATAAAATGCACATATTGGAAATAAAAAACAAATGGCAAACAGGGTAAAACCAAAAGAAATCAATCAACATGCTTAAAGTCTGCTCTATTGTTACGATCCTAACAAAATATACCATATATATATATATATATACTAAATGCTAGCTTTTACCAGACCACGTAGGGCTCGGTTGAGCGATTTGTTGCCATTGGATTGTCAAACACTTCTAACCCGTCTATCTTTTCTCTTGTTCACTCTTTCGATTGCTTGTAGAGAATGAATTTTCAATAATAATAATTATTGCCAATCACTCGCAACGATGTTAATCAATTTTCCCCATATACATGCACTGAACATATCTGTACATATATATATATATATATGTATACTCTTATATTATTATATTCGCTTAGTACCAATAGCAATAACTAAGTAACTAAACTGTCAGATAAGCGCGATAAGATATTTATGTATTTATTCCCTTTACAAACACAGAGACAGAGCCACAGAGTCAGAAACAAAGCCATGTTGTAGTAACTCGTTTGTATTTGGCTTAAAAACTTGTCTGACTGTTATTCAGTTACTATATAGATGTATAGTTATGGTATTCACTAAGCACCTTAATCGATTAATATAGTATCATTTCCGCAGATTAACTGTCAATCGTTTGGTTAAACTAATCCACATTCATTGCTGTTTACGATTAAATTCATCAAAACTTTAATTTATAATATATTATTCTGATAATCAATTTCGAAACTCTCTGATCTTGCTCTTTAGCTTTTGTGAATATCTGTAAGCTCGGACTCGTTTGTTCAGCTGAAAAAACATACATAAGTACATAGAAGGTGGGGAAAAAAACAGCTGTTGTTTTATAAATAAATGACAAAATGAAAATGAAATTTTTATTTGTTCATAAATAGAATAATTTGTTCTACTTGAGGCGTATGTTTGTTTGTAAAGTCTGAGAACTAGAAACAAACTGAATGCATTCGTTGCACTCGCCTTGCAAATTGAATTATTGAGGTAGGTTCGATTTACAGTACGTACATTTCGAACGATCTAATACGATCAAATTTTATAATAGATATAAATTGAATACGATTGATTGTGGCATTAATAGATTACGCCTTGCTAACAATTATTGGAGAGGTTATATAGTTCATACCAAATGAATAATTCATGAGTGTTAAATGTTCCAAGAATAAACGTTAACAACGTTTTATAAAACCTAACCACAAAAGAATATGATCAGATTCTAAATGATAAATGTATAAGGATAGATTGAGTGTATATACTTTTTATATAATATTTTTGTTTTACACACTTTTTCGAACACTTTAGAATGCTGCAACTGCTGGAAGACTGAACTGAAATTGTCTTTGAATTGTACGTATAGGGAGAAAACAGTAGTTGAAACCATTAATTAATGGCAATTTCTAGTATTTTCCCATTTTGAAATTCTATTGTCTTTGTACTTTTATTTCTAATTGCTACGCTTACATTGACTGCAGGGCAACAATCAATTTAGATAACACACGAGGTATGAATTGTTAGCAATTAGAGAATGCAACATTCACTAGTAGTAGTCACTAGTTGCCAGTGACTAACAGTTGAAACTAACAGCTGAAATATCATATGATAGCTTGAAACAATGATGGGTGTTTGTATACAAAACACCAGGCGAAACGATCTTATCAAAGTATCAAGTTCATAAACTTGCTGAGAGCTTAAAATATTTGTTGATCTATGAATAAAACTAGAAGAGAATCAAATAAATAAATAAACAAAAGAATAAGATAGAAGCGCTTAATGTTAAATAAAAAGCACAAAAATATTTCAACTATAAACAGGGTATAATAAACATTATTCTAGATATATCAAAATTCTCGAGGAAATAAAAAAAAAATAACTAACATGCTCTATAATTAAGTTTCAATGGGACGAACTCACCCAACTGCGATGCTCTATAGATCTATAGAGATTCATCACTAATATGTGTAAGGGGGGCGTTAGACTGGGCGTGTCTCTAAGGTAATGCAACATGCGCGCAACAATGACAACAACTATAATTAACATATATATATATAGATATATAGATCGTGTATAAAAAACTAATTGAAAATCAAAGTTAATTGACTCAACTGACATTAGTTGATAGCACTATAACTATCTTTCTCTCTCCAGCTATCACCCTCTTTACTTCTATCTTTCTTTCTCTCTAGTTCCAATTGCTTTTTTAGACGCGTGTCAGTGAGTTGGCAATTATGACACCGCAAAACAACGATATCATTAAGCCATAAGCCACCGAAAGTAAACCACTTCCACTCCACTCTATCACTACCAACAATTCCCTGGCGAAAAAATCAATAAAAAAGCCACTAAAAGACACCAAAAAACAAAAAACAAAACAGAATGGAAAGTATTACATTTTATTGTTATTTGGCTATTGTTGTTGTTGTTGTTCTAGCTAATTTATTATTCGCTATTGTTTTGCCAGCTGTCGCTTTTGTTGTTATTCTCGTTGTTGTTGTTGTTGTGGGTCAGTCTTTACTGGGCATCGGAAAACTATGTCATCATTGGAAAAACGATGACGAAACGCTTTGAAAATATAGAGCAAAAAGCACAAAACACGCCACGAGAGTTCTTTTTAATTTTCTATTATTTGTTTGAATTCTTTGCTTTCATCTATATTTCTGTAGATTCAATATTTTTAGCAAACCATTAATAATATTAAGCAGCAAACGCTTGTTAATTATTTAATTAAGTTTTATTTTTTTCGAATGTCTATCTCTTTCTTTCTCTGACCTGCTGCCATATTCCGCACGCGATGTTATAGACGTCATTTCAGCGCGACGTTCGAATTTGCACTCAAAAATACAAGCGAAAAACTCAGCGAAAGACCCGGCAAAATACAACAAAACAAACAAACAACCAACAACAAGAACAACAACAACATCATCATCATCAACAACAACAACAACAATATAAGAATAACAACACACGTATAGCATATACTGTATCTAGAGTCGACTATTCTGATTTTAACTTTAGTGCAGGTCTTTCTAATCCAATGCAAGAGCTTCTAGGAAGCAACTGTTGCGCAACTGTTGTTAGAATAACAACTATAAAAACCTGCGCCACTTGTTTAAAAATAATGTTTTTGTAGAATGAGCAATCATTCAGATTCTCAGAAATCCAACAATTCATAAAATTTTAATGCTAATTTCTGTCCTTGTTGCTCACGAGTGTCTATTCAAAATTATTAACAAATTTAAGTTTAC
Source organism: Sphaerogastrella javana (assembly GCA_037040025.1). Classification (NCBI taxonomy): domain Eukaryota; kingdom Metazoa; phylum Arthropoda; class Insecta; order Diptera; family Drosophilidae; genus Sphaerogastrella; species Sphaerogastrella javana. Next base: position 397 of record JBANCZ010000660.1, on the reverse strand, counting down.
AAATTAAACAATTCACAAATAAAATTCTTAAAATTTTAAATTTTAAATTATTACTATTATTATTAGTGTTATTATTTTTATAATTATCATTATTATTCTATAATTATAAATATAATCATTATTATTTTTTTTTTGGAAGTGCGTTTAAATCTAATGAGTAGATTATGATTGTATATTAGTCGTTTTATTCGACGTACTGTAGGGTATCTACAATTTCAAAAACTTAAAGTATTTTTAAATATGTAAATAATCAAACAAAATAAAATTAATCGAAACCGATTCTAAGCGGAAAATCAATTTGAAATCATGCAAAATGAGAAACATAAACAAATACTTAAACGCTTATCATGAACATTGGGATGTATTCAATATATAATCAATTAAATAGGAAATATAG
>JBANCZ010000659.1:0-31208 GCA_037040025.1 Sphaerogastrella javana | reverse complement strand
TACACACAAATCGACTTTGTACAAAGTTAATAGACCCTTTTGTGTTTTTTAAACACAGGGTCTAAAAATGTTGAGTTTACTTTATGTTGTTTTCTCTCACTCTCTCTCTCTCTCTCTCTCTCTTCACTTCTTTCTTGTCTTTTATTGCTTTAATCATTTTTATTTTGTGCGGCTTCCGTGCCACCTGTTATGCTTATGCCCCCAACCCTGAGATACTCACATCTCGCATCCTTGAGTCCTTCTTTTTCTCTACTGATTTTTCTCAAGTGATTGCGTAGTTTTCATTTTTTATTTTTCTTGTATATTCTTTTTTATATTGTTCAACCGCTTTTGTTTTCAGTATTCTGTTGTAGTTGTTTCACAGTGTTTCAAATTTTGTATCGATCATGGCCTTTTGATCTGGGGTAGGGGCAACGTGGGAGCTCTATCCTATCAAAATAGCAATCACAATTTGTCGATTAAGCGCTGGATGCCTACTTCCGATTTCCATTTCGATTTCCTTATGCTTGGTTCTTTCTCTTCTTATTCTTTTATAAGTATATGCTCTTTTTTATAGGTGTCTTCTTTTTGTTTTATTGTTAACGTCTAGAGCATGAAATTAATTACAAAGTGCATGAAATTTAATGAGATTTATTTATATGTGTATATATGCTTTATAGAGCATAGACTCTCTAACAAGACGAATGTCAGCGCATTAGTCAAAGCGGCTAAGCGTATAACGAGCTCAGACCTGGCGCCGAAATCTATCCAAGGAAAAACAGTCAAAACGTGCACTCGATGAGGGAAGAGTATGGCCAAAAGATCAGCCCAAAGATCAGCCAAAGATAGCCATCAAAATATGTCTTATAACATGTTGGCAAAACAATTGCCCAAAACCCGAACGACATCAAAGTCAAAGCGACAATAGCACACACACACACACACACTTGCCCACAACAAAATTGCTATACTCTACACTGAGACTTATATAGATCTATCTACTATATCTATACGCATTGAGTTGATAAACATCGTCGGGGCAGAGCATGGCATTACAGGGTATGTCCTGCAGGCGTGCCCAAACAATGACACAGTGGGCGCTGCGCATTCAGACCGAGAAGGTCCTTTAGCCATTTTCACACACATACATACATAGACATACTGAGCGTGTGTATAATCTAGTTAAAATTTGTTTCCATTGGGAAACAACAAAAATTGTGTAAATAATGTGCTGTTTATGCTCGCATATTTGTATTAAAAATTGCGAACAGCCTCCATTCCAGAGAATTTCTTCAGCCCGCAACTAGTCCGTATTCCCTTCACCCGCTCACGCCTTTTCCCTTAATATTTATACTGTTTTCATACCCTTTACTCAACTATCTCTCTCACTCTTTCCCTTTCTGCACACTGACCCTCAATACTTCATACTCCCTACCGATTCTTCCCAACGTCTCACCCACTGTCCTGCCTAGGCATCCATTATACACCTTAGAGGGAGTCACACCCTTACTGTCGCTCTACCTCTCAGTCTAGCTTTCGCTTTACCCTTCGCTCACTCCCTCACTCGCTATACTCTTCGCTCTACTCCTTTACTCTCCTCTTCATCAATTTCTGTTTGAGCAATTTATTTGCTTTGATTTTCACTTGACTCATTTTTTTATTGCTTCGCTCACGTAGCTTCAATGTTTATCTAGAGTCCACATATCATATTTTTATGCCTCATTTTTGCGCCAGAGATATCTTCTTTTTTTTTTTACTGCAACCCCAATTGGTTTAAATATTTGCAGAGTTAAGTCAAACAGTTGCAAATGCTGTGAATGTTGTGAATGTTGCGACTGTTGTCTCTCTGCGAATGCTTGATTTCACTTCGGAAAACTCTACCTCCAGCCATATGCATATTTAATTTGCCTTTAATGAATTTTCAAATTGACAATTGGCAAAATGCCGCACACGAATGCCCACCCACCCGCACACTCGTAACAGACTCACTAAATGCTGCATGCCACATGACAAGCGGCTTACAATGAGGCGTACCGCATGCAATTTGCCTCCAATTGGTTGCAAGTGTCCCTTTCCGTCCAGTCCCTGCCTCCAATCGCATGTCCCGTTGAAGTCCCTCGCTTCCGATTGACTTTCGCTCTTTGCTTTCTTTTTCAATTCAGTTCGACACTGTCTGTAATTTCTCTGCTTTTTTTTAGTCATCGTGTTAAATTGCTAATAAAATAAGTAACATACAAATTTTTCAATTTGTACTACAACAACAAAAAAGAAAAATATATATTTAAATGGGGCTGACGTTGTATGGAAATAAGTGCAGAATGCATTCAGCCGATCTCTCGTTCATTCGATCTTTCGTTCGTCCGATCTTTCCGTTCGTCCGTTCGTCATTCCATATTCGGATCACACTTTCACGGCCCAGAGGGACTTGCTAATAGGAGTCCTCGTTGACGTGCGCCTACTTTTATGCTTGATTGGCGTCCCTACAGCTCCTACACGTTCCATATAATGCACTATATTTGAGTCGAAGGCAGGGTATGCTCGCTTTATGATTATACAATTCTCCCATTCTGAAAATAGATCAACAAAGTTTAAAAACCTTTTTCGGTATTTTAAATTTGTATTTGGTAATCTATAGCTATGCCTATTTATACATCTTAACATATATATGAATCAATATTTTTAAGGGTATTTATATATTCGTATAATTATACAGGTTTTGGTAGAGTTTTGTTATTAACAACTTTTGGCATGCGCTCTGTAGAAGCTGATCCACATCAGGACAGATCAGAGCGGATCACTTTAGCGCACCTACTCATACGATAAATGTAGGTCTCCAGACGTGCCTTGTTGCCTCGCCAGACATAAGTTACAAAAATGTTCAATACTTATGAATGTCATGTGAATGCGTACGGAGCTATATGCCGCATTGTTCATTTGTACTCGTATTTAGCCAGGCTATAAGTGGCTGCAGTATTGGGATCATTTGGTTAAGTGACAGGCACGCAAGGCGCCTTTGAGTATGGGAAGTGTATAGAGAAAAAATGTAAACCCTTTACGAAAGAAAAGGAGCGCTTTATAGGCGGTACGCTTCTCCCTTTGTTCTTTACGCTACATATAAGCCCTTTGCGCCTCACCCTGTATTTGGAGGATATTTTTCCCTTTTTACCCATGCATTTCTTATATAAGCTACTTGTAGGTCTCTTTTCCATTTACCCTTGTACACCCTGAACACCCTGTATACTCTGTTCACCCTTTATAATGGCCTCAGCACACGTGCTACCTTTAATTGTTGTTGTTGTTGTTGTTGGGTTTTTGTCAATGCTCATAAAAATTGAAGAACTCATCGAATATGCAAACGTTTTGTACCTTGCGAATGCCTTAACATCAACAGAGCCCGATAAAAATAAAACCGAATGTAAACAAAGGACTTTACAAGTAGCCAGGATAACAAAGGGATGTCAAAGGGCACTATCGGTATGATACGATACAATACAATAGGATACGATCGTCTCGTTCAACTCGATCGGTTCGATCGCCTCAACTGCAGGTGTAACCGAAGGCGTCACTTGCGCAACTGTCGCAAGTTGTAAGTCGAGTCGGAGTCGGAGTCGGAGTCGATGTTGGAGTCGTAGTTTACCCTAGGTACTCGTAAATTGCACAAGGGTTTCACTGTGTGTGTGCGTGTGTGTGGCTATAAATTTGTTGTGCAGGCAGCGGTTCTGTTGCTGTTGCTGTTGCTTCTGATGCGGTTTGTTGTGTGACATTTTTATCTAATTGACAAGGTTTTATTGCCGCCCCGTGTAGATGTGCACAAGATATGCCACCATCAAAGTAAAAGAAGCAGAAGACAGCGCAAAAACTCAAAGAAGGATTCACTTGGGCTAAGGCTTGCTTTTGGGGCGTGCTGCCTGTCTTAGTGTGGGTTCGGGAAGTTTGTCTACATCAAAGTTAGCGCCCGGTTTTTTATATGATATTAAATAAAATATATTCGATGATTTCCAGCGAATCATTAGTCAGTGAGTTAGATGAAGGCGTTCCAAGACCACCATGCTGACTAAATTTTTGCCGTGTCATTCGGCGCCCTCTAACTAAATCGTAAAAAAAATATGCTAACCCTAGGCCTGTGATTGCCTCCATATTAATTGCCCAGCGCTAAAATGTGAGCCTAACTATTAGACCAAGTACTGGTTTGAGGGCACGCTTATTAGACATGGCCTAGGGTCTGACTCAAGCGTGTCCTTGACGCTCGACTGCGACTAACAAGCTAGCGCCGGATCAAGGTTCAACTATCATATCATTTTGGAAAATTTTTTGCTCAGTTGTTTTTGTAATAAACAAGATTCTTCATTGCGATATGATGCGCTTTGGGCCATGCCGAATTGCCAAGACGGCGGCAAATTTGTAAGGTTCGATTTAGGATCAGCAGGTAGCCAAATTGCGGCCGAGACTCTTTGGTCTCTATGCTCTCAATGGTCTCCATGAGCCATATGATCCTGCGCCTTGGTCTCTGCTTTATCTGGCAGAGTTGCAATGCTGATAAGCTGATATTTTTTGGCCACTTGGCCAGTTATTTTGGCCATTTGCAGTGCTGACAAATGGCTATAGCTATTTTGTTGGCCACTTGATGTGTGCAAACTATGACCACGCTTAGCGGCTTATACTAAGCCTGTTTAACGCTTACCTTTAGAGTCTATAATCATGCCATATTTTTATTGTTATTGTTTGCATTTCCGCCCAACTCGTATGACAGGCCGGACGTTGTCTTACCAAAAGCCCATAATCATCTTGTTAGCGGATTTAGATTTGCCGCTGATAGGCGCCATGCAAACAACAACAGCAACAACAGAAACAACAGCAACAGCAACAGGACAAACAGCAACAGCAGCATCAGCGGCAACAGCAGCAACAGCGGCAACAGTAACAGGACAAACAGCTACAATTCCAACAACAACAGCAACAAGAGCAACATCAGAAACAAGAACAGCAACAACAGGGTCTACTTATAATACTACAACAATAAGAACTTCTATTCGTACCGCCATTTTGCTGTTGCACGCACTTGAAGCTGCTGTTGTAGCTGCGGCTGTCGCTGTTGTTGCAGTTGAAGCTCAATCAAACCGCAGCAGCAGCAACAGCAGCAGCAACAACCACTGCAAAAACAACAACTGTAATAGCGGCAACAACTGTTAGTTGCCGCATTTCACCACATTTGGCCATTGGCTGCAACAAAGCTGTCGGCACGTGCTGCCTCACAGGCAACTTGCAACAAATGCGGCAACTCGTTTTACCTGCGTCTCGCACCACACGAACTAACCAACACTCACCACCGCTCGCTACAACAGACCTGGCCGTGTTGGGTTCTTGTCGTGGCTGTGACTGTGTTGGGTTTCTGTGACTGTGTTGAGTTTCATCTGCGTTGAGTATAAATAGCGGCGGCAGGATGAGCCTGCAGTCAGACACACGGCAGCAGCCAGAGTGAACGTTTGCACAGCGAATTTTAGAAGAGAGTTTAATAAGACTTATAGCAATCAATAGAGCAACATCCATCGAAAATGTCGTCCAGTGAACTATATCGTTACTACTACAAGACCGCAGAGGACCTGCAGGGCCTCAAGGCGGGCGCGGCTGAGAACTACTTCAATCCCATGGCTGCCTACAATCCGGGCGTTACACACTATCAGTTCAATGCGAATCATGCGAACAACTATTTGCATGGCAATGGCTTCATTAGCTTCGAACAGGCTAGCTCCGATGGCTGGATCACCTCTTCGCCGGCCAGTCATCGTTCCGAGAGTCCTGAGTACGTTGATCTGAATACCATCTACAACAATGGGTGCAATGTTATGCCACAGACAGCGGGAGCACAGCAATATCAACTAGACCAGGCGGCAGCAGCGGCTCCAAATGTGGCAACTCCAACTGCAGCGGCACCACAGCAGCAACCGTCCATTGAAATGGGCTCCTCGAATGTGGGTACCTGTAAAACACTACCATCAGCAGCAGCAGCGACCCCGGCAGTGAAACCCAAGCGCAGCTACACGCGCAAGAATCAGCAAGTTCAAGCAACAGTACCCGCTGCCACGCCCGCCACCACTTCCACGCAATGTCACAATGCCGCCAATGTGCCACTCTATGGGGATGACTTTCAAAGTTTTGATTTCGATAACACGGCGCTGTTCGATGACAGCATGGAGGATGACGATGATATGATGCTCTTCGACGACGACTTCGATGCAGAGGGCAATGAGAATAGCTTCGATCTGGCCGATGGCGACAGCGAGGACAACATAAACAACAACAGCAGCAGCGGCGGCGCAGCAGCACCCAATGGTGGTGGCAAGCGACGACGCAACAAGCAAATCTCGCCCGTGGTCAAACGTAAGCGTCGCCTGGCGGCCAATGCACGCGAGCGCCGGCGCATGCAGAACCTCAATCAGGCCTTCGATCGACTGCGTCAGTATTTGCCCTGTCTGGGCAACGATCGCCAGCTTTCCAAGCACGAAACCCTACAAATGGCGCAGACCTACATCTCGGCACTGGGCGATCTGTTGCGTTAGAGCCCAGTCCATTCCACAGCTAAAAGCCAAATGTTGTACCTTTTCGTCTGTATATATATAGTATATCTCATATCAAAATCAAAACTAGAGCCCAGTAGTAAATTATTATCTAAGTATTAATATTAGTATTAATTTTTAGTATTATTACATATGCTGTTCATAGTTTTTAGTACATTTAGTTACATGGAAGACAATGATTAAGACTTGAAATAAAATTTACATTTATATTAACAAAGAAATAATTTATTCTTTTTCAATTTTTTTCTTTGCACAAATTTAAATTTTGTGTCTTTGTTAAGCTTATATTTTGTATTGTTTGTTCAAAAGACCTACATATCTTACATATCTTAAAGATACATATGTTAAAATTACCACATTTGGTTGTTGATCCAGCTAAAATGGTCTACTGGTAATGAAACTATCGTGATCTCCTGAAATTTTTATTACGAAATATTTAATAATAATTCAATATTTAATGCAAATTTCTTAGAATTTTATTTGTATCACGAATATAAATTATAGGGTTGTCAATATAAAATAACTTAACTACAGCTGTTAATTATAAATTTAAAATATTTCGACAGATTTTAAAAGTTCTTTTATCGTTGCTTTATGAATATTGAGAGTATCTTTTATACCTGTAGATATGATGATCTATTCATCTATCTATTTTTCATTTATTTTTTTAATCAATATTATATTTATTAATTATCATGCTTTAGGCAAAAGCAATGCTATGAATATGTGAATTACAAGCGAATTTCCCTAGTTTTTCCCAAGAAAAGCACAACCATATTGTTCTTATCATACAACCTGAATCCTGTGACCCAAGACGCAAGAGCCCATACCCCAGATCGGAGAGCCAATCTGGGCCTTAATCTGCTCACAGTTCACTGTAATGTCTTCACCTTTTTTCGGCCAATTTTTGGCGCTTCCTTTTTTTTGTGGTAAAGGCGCCTCATTTATCTTCATGCATCGATTCTCACACACGACTGCCGACTCTGTGGACTCCTTGTACCCTCTTTTACCTTTTCTTAGCCTGAAGAGTCGCGCGCGCTCCCCGTTTGATTGTTGTTTTATAATATGGAGCAAGGTGATCGATTTGGCGCTTCAATCCCCGATCAATTTGTAGACAGTTCAAGTCGAAAAAAAAAAACAAATACGAACTGGGAAATGCGAAAGGCGAAAAGTGATGCCCCAATGCGAGTATTGTGCCACATAATTATACGGTATAGCGCGTCGGAAGAGTGTGGCTGCCAAATTAAGTTAAGTGTGGGGCTGAACTGCTTTCAGCAAAGGTCCAACAACAATCGAAAAACAAAACTGTATCGACTTGAATCGTTTAAAGGGAACTCTTCGATTGATGATCGTTTTTGGCGGATAAACGACAAAGGCGAAGTTCAAACTGAAGCTAAATTTAAAGTTAAAACTGTAGCTGTAGATGTGGCTGTGGTTTAAGGCTTTAAGGCTTCAAGGCTTTAGGCTTAAGGCCTTAAGCTGTTGGCCAATTCATTGAGTTGATCGCGCTGATTCAATCATTCGTCAGATACAAAACCAATTTGGTTTGTTTATATATTTTATTCAGTTTTTGGCTGACGATCGTCAAGCCAACAACAATAACTGCACACAGTGGGAATTTGGGCTCTCAGAGGGAGTATCGGGTGCTCAAGCGACAGACACCGAGTGAGGAATAGGGGGATCAGGGGAACGTTACGTGGGCAGCTTTTGTTTGTTTTATAAAATGATTATGATTATGACGAGGCGTTGCCCAAAGGAAATTCACATAATTAGTTAGCTTTTTTTCGGTTCTACGGCTCTCGAAATTGTTAATGACTTAATTTAGTGCAACGCGCGCTCACCCTCGCCTTTTATTTTGGCCTAGACAGCCGCCTTTGGCTCGTAGGGGCAATTATGTTTAAGCTTAAAAACTATATGTATCCTGTGACCCTCAGTCGTCTGTCGTCTGTCTTATGTCGTTTGTCGACCTGTTGCCTGTTGCAGTTGCCTCTGATATCCGCTTCTTTCTCTTGTTAGCGACAATTTACGGCTTTGAACGCTTCCGCACAAAGCCTGGCCGTCAATTTGTCAATTACACAAATTGTTTAGCACGCCACGACACCAAATAACAACAAAAACAACAACAACAACAAACAACAATAACAAACAACAAAATCTGCGTTTCGATTTCGATTTTGAGTTGTTGTAGCTGCAAACGTGGGGGCAGCTTCCTGCAACTTCTGTTGTTGCAACCGGAGCTACGTAGCGATTGGTGTTGCAGCTGCACAGATTCCGTTGCCGGCTAAAACCAAAAAGCCAAAAACTCAAAGAGTCAAACTGCAACTGCTTTTTGCTTTCTGCCAATACAATTAGTTAGAATTCATGAATGCCGAATGCGAATTGGAGTAGGCTCCAAAGGGTTAAAGGCAGCAGGCACAAAGAGGCAAGTGGAAGAGGAGACTAGATGGCAAGGTGGCAAGGGAAAGAGGGGGAAGGGAGGTAAAAAGGCATGGTGATAAGGCGGTGCTAAGGGACAATAGGGTAAAGGGCCAAGGAGCCAAGGGTCTGCTGGGAATCGGCGAGCGACCCCAAGCTGCTTCTTTTTTTGTGTGTGCCGCCACAGAGGCAAATCTGAAGCAAAAGCTGAAGCTGTAGTCGGAGCTGAAGCAGGAGCTGTAGTTGGAGAAGATGTTGAAGATGTTGTTCCTGTTGAAGTTCTTTGGGTTGTTGTTGTTATTGTTGTTGTGGGTCTTGCATGTCTTTGTCAATTTATAGACAGCTTGCCTGAGCATTATTAACACGTATTATTATGCAGTCCACTGTGAACTGTACACACACACATGTATATAATCATATATGCATATATGTATGAAGTCTACAGGTCGTTTGTTGCAGCTTGAGGGTACAATGTCCTGTTGCATATATGTATATTTTGTGGGTTTGTTTTTTTTTCCAGAATTAATGTATGAAAAATTTGTCATGTCGATAATTGGCGCGCTTTATTTTGAGGTTTTTGGGGTTTTTGGTGTTTTTGCTGTGCGTGGCCATTATATATATGTATGGATGTACATCTGAAAGAGCAACTACATATGCATCTGTATCTACATTTGTAGCTGTATCTGCATTTGTATCAGCATTTGTAGCTGCATCTGTGTCTGCGTCTTAAACAAGTTAATGAGCTTTAACACCATCAATTTGTCACTTCTTATTAGTGTCCCCATTGGGGCTAAGCATCGATATTTATCTGTCTATATGCTTGACTATATAATGGTAACCACTGTATGTCGCACGGCTAATTGGATCTGGTCAAGTCGGTGTCAATATGTAACAATAACACATAAGATATACACAACTCTCTTTGGGATTTGGGCTGCCCATGGCACCAGGTCAATTGAAGATCCACTTTTGTAGATCTACAGTCGATTAATGATATAATTATTAAAGTATTATTTGAATATATTATTATTAAAGTCGAGGTAATACTATATAAACAAAAAGAGATGCTTAATATATTTATATAAATGTAGTTATGTATTCGAATTGTATCAATGAATCAATGGATTCATGAATTAAAATAATGTTATTTCCATTAAAATTTCGATAGAAAATTTTGGTTTGATTAATAGTTCATTTTAAATGTTTCATATTTAATTTAAAAATTTAAAAATTCTTCATAAGAATCTATGTAGTCTGGAAGGTGAGAAAATATTATCAACAAAATCTTCATTAAATATGTTTAAACAAACTTAAAATTGTCTTATAAATATATAACTAAATTAGTTAATGTTAGATGATTTTTCTTATAACAATTCTATAATTTTGCGCACACAATTACATGCAATAATTAATCCTAAATTGACCTAGAGTTGCCTTCTACGGCTGTCTCACCTATAAACACATTTTATTTATATTTTTTCTTTGTAAAAAATTTTACAAAAATATTTACACGCAATTGCGGTTTTGCCGCAATAATTTTAAATCAATTTTTCACGAATTTTCCAGAGGGTTTACTGGGTTTTCCACGCGTTTTCTAAAGGTGTTCTATGCACAAAGGAATTTCTCATGGCTCTGTGAGCAGCCCCAAGTTTTTCTTTATGCCAAACAATCATTAAAAAATCATAAAAAACAAACCCAAAAATTTAGACAAACCGCAATTGTTTCTCTTTGCTGTTTTCTATCGATATGAAGAGGGAGTTTTGAGTGTAGTTTCCGTTTCCGGCGTATTATTTTGGCATTGTTGTGTGAAAATGCATTGCCGAGTCTTTAATTATGGCGCAATATACGCGTAATTGCTAGGAGAATATAAAAATAAAAAATAAAAAATTAAATAAAATAAAATAACGCAAGGGAAAACTAATTGATGTGTGTGCATTTTTTTCTTTTCTTCAAATATAAAACTGTGGGCCAAAGTGCAACAGGTAAGAGGCAACAAGGAAGAGGCAATAAGGAAGAGACAACAGTCGAGAGGTGTCTGACGAAACATGACTGAGGGAAGAGGCGAATGGAAAGACAGAAAATAGGGGCATAACAGTAATGTTTCATGTTTTCATGTTTTATGTTTAATGTTGAATGTTTTATGTTTCATGTTGACTTTGGCGTTCGCGTGTGCAACTAAAGGATATACTACATATCTTTTAGTTGTATCTCCCCCTCTCCCTCTCTCTTTCATGCGTGTGTGTGTGTGTGTGTGTGGGCTCTCAAGTCGAAGTTTGTTTTTGAAGTCATAAGAGGTAATGATTGCAATTATTTAGCCATAAAACGAACGAGCGTTAAATGCCCACACTGTAATTAGCGACACCAAATCACGCCGGCCACGCCCACTCGGCTTTGTGTGCGGCCCTTTAGGGATATAGTGTGTATATACACATATATATATCTGACAGAGCTCAGTGAAATGCCGCAAAGGAGTGCAATTTTACCTGATCGTAGTGTAGATCAGTAGAAATTAGTGTACCGCTGTTTGTTTAAGGAAGTTTGTGCACTCAAAGGAAAAAAAGGAAGCAGGCGGAGAAGTAAGTGGAAGAGGAGGCAGCAGTAGGTGTAGTGGTAGCATCAGTAGGAGCACCAATTAGTACTAGAATTAGCTACGCTGTCGCTTGAGAAGGCAAACGATCAATCAGAGTAGTAGATCGAATTACAGCCGCTGCCAGCAGTAAGCCAAAAACGGTTTTAACCGTTACACGTTGACAAATAATTCGCACGGCCGTTTGGGCTCGACTCGACTGGAATCGACTCGCCTTGAGTGGACGGGGCAACTCAATTAGCCACACAGACAGATCGCCATACAGTTGACTGCATTCTGTTCTGGCCAAGTAGGTGGCAGGCATTAAGTTGTTCGGTCTCCCTCTTTCTCTCTCTCTCTCTCTCTTTCTTTCTCTCAATCTCTGTCTTTCTCGCTCTTGCATTACCTTTAGTTAAATTCAAGTATCTCACGCTGCAAAAAATCCTTTGAGATTGTCAATCGTTGGCGGTGGCCAGTGAAAGTGCATCAAAAATCAAAAAATCAAAATCGACGTTGATTTTTTGACAATTTTTGGGCGAGGCATCAAATTAACACACAGGCAAAAACGCAAACGATGCTACCAAAGATGCAGAAGAAGCAGAAAAACTAAAAAAAAAAAATTAAATTAACAAAGAACAGAGAAAACAATGAGCATATTTTAAGAAAAGTTCGAGGACTTATAAATGCTCTAATAAAAATTTTAAAAAATATATAAATTAATATTTATATTTGGGGAAATTTAATAAACTTTAAGCTTAACTTCAAATACAATTTGAAATAAATTGAATTAATGAAGAGAATTTAATTCGTATATCTGTTACCGTACGTATTATAATATAATCTTGAACTGAATTATATTTAAACTGACTTTAATCTAAATTTAACATTCAATTTAAGGAAATATCTCCTTTATATAGATTTTATCTTGCAAGTAAGAGTGTTTAAATTCGTATATATAAGCTACAGTAAAGCTTGTTTTAAATGAAATTGCCACACGCAAGCCATCGCCATCGCTTTGTCACGTTAAGACAGTAGAGACTGGGCTAGGTATAAGGTTAAATGAGGAGCAAGGTACCAGATCGGGGGGTCTGTGGAGTCCAGGGGTCTGATAAGTATAAGGAGTCTAAGGAGGCTGAGGAGACCGAAGAATCTGAATAGCTTGTAGAATCTGACAAGTCTGAGGAGTTTGAGGAGTGTGAGGAATCTCAGGAGTCTGTGCGAGTGATCGAGGTGAGTTGAACGAGACGCTCACAGTCTGTGTCAAGTATTTTAGTGCAGATTCGGCTTAGTCTCGTTCTGATTCTGGGCACTGGACACTGGTCGCTCTGTGTAATTTTGTATTTCGTATTTGGGGGTCATTTGATACAGTTTTCCAGCTCATTTGCTTGTAATTGGGCACCAGAGTCCAACGCAACGCAACGCGCAGACTCCACATGAAATCTCTGTGTCTCCCTTTGCCCTCCTTTTCCTCCTTATGGCCACGTTGCCCCTTTATGAATCTCTGGTGGCAAATTGAGCTCAGGTTGACGACTTTTCAAATTATCAGTTAAATTTTTGGGTACTTATATATTTATTAATCAGGATTTCGTGTGAAAAATGCTGCGTACCGTGTGTGCGGCTGCTGCTGCTCATATTTTGTGTTTAAGCTCAGCTCAGAAGACATCAAAACACACACAAGCAACATAAACAACAAGCAACAACAGCAACAACAGCAACAGCAACAACAACAATAGCAACAACAACTACAACAAAATTTAATGTCAACGTCGTCGGTGGCGTTGGCATCACTTCGCATTTTGTCCACCGGCCACTGGCCACTTGTCTCCGAATTTTTTCATCTTCTTTTTGATTTTTTTGGATTCCTTTTTTTTTTTAATGTTTTGTATTGGCCCGAACTTGTCCACCTGCACAGGCATTTACCTCTGGTAGCTTGGCCAATGTCCAGTGTCCCTCGCGACGCGTACTTGTTGGTTTTTTTTTGCATGGGTCTCGGCGTGTGAATTTAATCCCAGTGGCCCCAATTATTCAAGTAATTAAGTATTAATGTGCGAAATTTTATCACCTCGTTATGTGGCAACGCTGCGAGTCACTGATTTTCCAGGCCATTTGTGCCTAAACGTGGCTTAAACACTTAAGGGCTTCTGCCTACAAATCGCAGATGTACCTGAAATCTAGTGAAAGTTCCCTGAAATCGTTGGGATTAAGGCTGAAATATGTGAGAGCTTTAACAAATTTATATATATTTTTGAATAAATTAGATTGAATAAACCCTATTATGAATTCTATACGATCAAAGAAAGTTTAATCCCAATGTATATAGATTTTCTATCAAAATTTTGCATATCTCAGGTCAATTGGTTTAAATCACATGTCAGAGATTAAATTGAATGTCGGTAGTTTCTTTTTAAGTTCATGGATGTTCATAATAAATATTATGTTCTGTATTTTCTGAGGATTTCTAAAGTCAAACCGTTATTAAATCATGCCTAAGATTCCAGGAGCTTGTGATTTTTTTTAACATAGTTTAAATCTGGTAGAAGAAATTATTTCTATAGGATGCCTATAAATTCTTCAAGACCTGTTTAAATCCAAGGAGTAAAATCTTTGACTGATTGGCAATAAAACCAATTTGTTCAAATAATGCCGCATAATGCCGCCAAAGGCGCCTCTAAATGATCAGAGTGCAATTAGCAGATCGTAGATTGTAGATATCGTATGTAAGATATAATCCGTGTGATTCCATCCAAGTAAAATGTCAATAACAATAAATTTGGTTTGTGGGATTTCGAGTGAAAAATCAAGATATGGTCAGTGCAATGTGATTACGCTGAAAGAACAGCTCATAACTGTCAAAGAAAATCAGGCAATCAATTGATATGAGCACTGATCGTGTCCAAAAACAAAAAGAAGGACCTCACGCACAGGAGGACTACCATATATGACGAGTGCAAACGGAACGGATCGCTTTGCACAATATTTTAGAGGCGTGTTCCGGCTGTCAACATTTTATGTCTGGCTGGTCAGAAAGTCAACTTGTGGTTGCAACAGCAGAGAGGTATTATAAGATTGCCTGAGAACCGCGCGGGTGTTCCCACTGCAGGTCCTTCAACAGAACAATAGCGTACACTGATCCTTTTGTGCTAGAGACAATGGGCAACTGGCAACTACTTACAACACATTATGACACGATTTCGGGCAACAAAATACAAAGGAGTAGCACTAGACTCCGAGAAGAAACTTCTTGACTCCTTTACAACAGGCATTTTATATCCCAGAGATCGAGATGAGATGAGAAGAGAAGAGAAGGGAATGAGAGAGTCCTGATTCATTGCTATTACTCTATTTTGGATACATATATATGCGATCCTTTCGCGGCATATCCTTCTGCTCCTTTTGATGACGATCAGTGGCTTTGAATTTGCGTGAACCAAATCCAATTTTATTGCTCAATTTTTTTGTATATTTTTTATTGTATTCGTTGCTCTAATTGAATTGCGCTCAGTGTAAAATTTTACATTTGTCCGCAGCGACTAAATTCATTATTTATTTCTATATTTCGTTATTCTAATGTAAATTATATGCCTTTTTTACTTTTGTTTTGTATATATGAAAATTTTGGAAAATAGTTTTGGTATTTGGAATTTTCTACGCTGTTGTGTTCGGCAATTTATTAATCACAGCAATTTATTATGTTTGCGCATTCGCTGCAGTGTTTCAATTTTCGAATAAAATTCGAATTAATTTATTTCAAATATGTCAGGAGATTTTGAAAAGGTTGGAGTTTAAATGGATAATTTAAAGAGTAATAGAAACTAAAGAATCTTTAACATTTTATGTTGACTTTGCAAAGTTTGTAGTGTATATTTGTTGATATGAAAAATGAAAGCGGGATTTTCGAAGGAAGTACTTTGATCACTTTATCTTTAAGTGTGACATAGTAAATCCAGTTTCGTGACTTTAAAAGCTACTAATTTGCTTTATATATGTGTTATATGTTATATATTCAATAAGATAACAACTAACACCTTCAACTCTTTACCCTGACAAACATTTCTAGAATCCGATGACTACACTACTACTTACTATAGCTCCTTTATATCTTATAGACAAGTTATTGACCATTAACGTTAATCAATGATACCTATGTTAGCCAATGACATTTTTCTATGATTTTTCCTTGAGGGTAACCTTTGCGTATCCTTAACCTTAACAGTATCACAATTTTGTTGTTATGACCATCTGACGGTAGTTATCTGGGCACACGTGTTCATTATTGCCCATTGCATGGGGCATGCGCGCGCGTTTGAGTCTCAATTTTGGATTTGTAAGCCGAGTAGAGGATCAGAGCGAGACTGTAGTTGCTCAGAGAGAACATACATGAGGAAAGACACAGTGAGCGCAAGCGAGAGCTGAGCTACATCTGTGTATGCTTGTCGGCATCACACCTCCACACGCAGGTTCCACTATCAGGGGTTTTCGGGACCATTCAAAAACCCTTTTATGGCAACACAACCCTTGCCCTAAAAATTTCGGGGTCTTTGGCGCATTGCTGGTCCAAGGTACACAGGCTACACATATATCCTTTAAGAGTCTTATCCTGCTGTTGCTGTTGCTATTGCTGCCTCACTCGTGCTTATCGGAAGTCAACAGTAACTCTTCAGGCTGTAGAGCAGGGGAAAAGGAGCAATGGTAGTTAGCTGCTTCCTTGAAATTTGTATTGTAGTCGGCAGCAGCAGGAAAATGCTAAACCGTAAAAGAAACAGCTACAAGCAGAATGAAGGAGCTGGAGTATCGGCAACGGCAAAATGCTAACCAATTTTTGAAGTCAAAGTAGCACCAGATGACGGCATGCGCCGTGGAGTGATCCTTGAGTAGCATATGTTGCACTTTGCCTGCCTTATTGGGTCTCAATTCTTCGCTCCCTCTCATGCCCTTGCACCCTCACACACTCGCACTCACACTCTCTCTCATCCGCTCGCTCCTGAGCACCTAGAGTCCTTTTTCGTTTAGGCTTTCACTCGCACACGCCACGCGGCTATAGCAAATAATAATAATAATGATAATTTCTTATTGTTGTGTTCGGGTTCGTTCGGGTCTCTCAGGTCGATTGGGTCTTTGGCTCTTCTTTCTGGGGTCTTAGTTGCGCCAGTTGGTAAGAGGACCTCAAGTATTTAACAGCAGCAGTAACCACTCCAGTTAGTTGTAGACAACAGCTAGCTTATAGCCTGGAGCATAGTCAAAACCCGCGTACCCCTAGATAACATTGCATTTACAGTTATCATATGCTACCTGGCATCAATCAAAATTAAGTCAGCAAATGCTATGCTATCAAGGCGAAGTTGTTCGACATAAAAGCTACCGAAAAAAAGCGAAATTCATATATAGAAGCTGTAATCTGTAGCCAAAATTAGCATGGACCAAGGTAAAAGTGATTAAAATCATATTAATACATGCAACAATGTTGCAAAATTGTATGGTAGCATGAAGAATAATATGTAGCACATTTCGAGCTAAAGAAAGTTTTTGGTTTTCGTAGAAATCGCTTAATTGAAGGGTTTCTAGTGCGAAATTTATATCACATTATCAATGCCCTACAGAAGATGTGCTAATTGGTCAGCTCTGTCTGTTTTTGAGTGATTCTGTGTTCAGATAAACTGAACAGTCGCATGCGACCGACATC
Source organism: Sphaerogastrella javana (assembly GCA_037040025.1). Lineage (NCBI taxonomy): Eukaryota > Metazoa > Arthropoda > Insecta > Diptera > Drosophilidae > Sphaerogastrella > Sphaerogastrella javana. The sequence goes on along the minus strand of JBANCZ010000659.1, from coordinate 13,993 downwards.
AGATCACTCTACACACAGTTTTTTATGTAAAATTCTGAATAATTTTAAAATTAAGTTTTCTTAGTGAAATTAGATTAATAAGGCCAAAATTTATTGGATTGATCTGATTATGAGACTTGAAACTTTTTATAGTTTCCAACTACTATTATATTACAGATGAAATCACATATTATAAGGCATAAATTATATAAATCATAACATAATACAATAGTTATACTGCTAAAAATCCAAACAAGTTTGCTTCTCCAATAAGAGGTAACTAGGGTTCATATGAAGGATGTGATCCTGTAAGAGGCTTACCTTCTTATAATAATATTAATATCAGATAATTTATTTTAAAAATATCATTTACTTTGAATATCAAAATTGCACTTCTTACTGGAAAACCTTATATATACGACCTTATTTTCATTTTAATTTTAACCCTGCCTTAAATATAGTTTGAATTTGGTTTTCTTTTGTACTATAGCTAAAATGCTCTTCTGAAGATCATAGCATATCATATATGTATAAATTAAAATATATAATATATATATATATCCGCCCTTTCGATATACTTTGCTTTTTCTTTTGTCTCTCGTAACTTTCGTCAAAATTTTCGAATAGAGAAACGTCGCGCGTTTGCCGTCTATCAAATGTTCAACAGATGTTGGAGTAGGACCCACAAACACACCTATCCACACACACACACACACACAAACACCGACTCTGGGCTATCACAGCATTTGTACAACTACAACTACAACAGCAACAACAACAAGATGTTCATCAGCAACAACTGTTACAAACAGTAAAAATAAGATAAAAAATACAGAAAAATTCAGACGATGAGGCTGAGACTGAGGTAAAATTGCGCCATTGAGCCAAAAAAAGAGTCGTAGTAAATTTTTGTTACACTGAAACAAAAGTCTATGCACTTGTGCATTAGCTGAATTCTAGGCTAACTAACTACTGTTGTATTTTTTGTAGTGTAGCCACTGAGCGCAGGTCAAAATAATTTGGCTCTGCATGCGGAATTGCAGTAGAGAACGTAGACAGCAACAGAGAGATATTGAGAGAGAGAGAGAGAGAGAGATAGAGGGAGACAGATAGAGAGAGAGAGAAAGGAAGAGAGAGAGCCTGGCTAATTCCCTAATTCCATCTCGCTCACACAGACCAGCTGTTGCATGCAGTCAATGAAATAGGGATAGGAGTAGAGGTAGAGGTAGAGGTAGAGGTATTGGTAAATTGTGCTCGTATTCGTGTGTTTGCCACGTGTCGTTGACCAATTGCAGCGAGTGGCATTTTGGCCAGGCCAAAACCAAAAAAAAAAAGAAACTGTCTACTAGTTGGTAATATGTGAACTGCAGCTTAGAGTCAGCATGAAGAAATTATACAAAAAAAAATTAAATTGCATGGCCAGTGAATTTAGTAGAGGATGCAAATGCGGCAGCTGTGGCAGCTGTGGCATCAATCAGGCAACTTGTCAAATAAATGTCGCAGCAACAATTCAATATATGCATATAAATATACTATATATGCATAGGCACACAATTATATATGCATATCCTGAACAGTCTGAACATCCTTTTCCTTTTCCTTTTTGCCGTTTGCATAATTTTTACTTTATTTGCGTACAATGTACAAAAATATTTCCTCACTTTTTACTCCACTTTCCATTCCCACTTGACTCAATTGCAATTGGCGCGCTCAGCATTGAGCTGCTCCGTGATCTGGTTGACAACGTCGCTGCTGCACTGCTGTGCTTGGGCTAGTTGCTCCTGGCCGTACTGACGTGTACGTACCAGTAGCAAGGTGGCATTGTGCATGGTCTGGGCGAGTCCTTGGTTTATGTGCTTCATGCCCTCCATGAAACAATTGTTGCTGTCCATGGTCTCCATGCCAAATGGCGCCAGAGCTGTGGCCGAGAGCTGCTCGTGGCACTGCTGGGGCAACTTGGACATTTGCTGCACAAAACTCTGGACGGAGCTCATCATCTGTTGGCCATCCTCGCGATATGCTTCAATGTTGTGGGCCAGATTTAGGGTGCACTGGCTCAGCTGATCGGTGACATTCGCTGTGAACTGTTGTAGATTCCAGGCTGCATTACATTCGGGTTTGGCCAGGAAGAGCTCATTGGTCTCATCCAAGGTGTTTCTCAGCTCAGCCAGTGCATGACTGGACACGTTGTCCATGCTCTCCGTGAGCTCGTGGAGTGAATTATCGATGTTTGCTTGCAGCCGAGCCGAGGTCTGATCGGAGACGTCGACGGCTATATCGGCAAGCTGATGCACTACCATGCTGATGGGTCCATACTCCATGGTGTCTGTTCGCGTCTCCGTGCGCGTCTCCGTGCTGCTTGTGCTCTCCTCCTGGGCATGCTGAGAAAGTAAGCGACTGTCAGTACATGTATTAGTTTAATTGGAGCAGGAACTACTCACAGCAAGCGCTAATAGTAAAAAGTTCAGTATAGCATATGATGTATTCATGGTGATTCAGTTACTATTGATGGACTTGACTGATGAAATATCATATATATAGTAGCAAACTACCCGAGTCTATAAACAACAGCTGATAAGCGCCAAACACAGCTTCTTACTTAAATTGATTACAATTTGTTAAAATAAGTTAAAACTTAAGTATCATCATTACTGCTTGTATACCCTATACTCTTTCATATGATACATGATAATTATTTGATTATAGATTTCTGTTTCTAGTACTCTGTTTGTAAATATATTTGTATCGTTGTATTGAAATATTTTAATCATTAATTTAAGACTTAGAATGTTTATGTATTTTTGAGAAAGGCAACAAATTTTATCTTAATAACCCAAAATTAGCTTTATTTTATGTACAATTTTTTCTACACTGTAATTCGAAATTTTCTGAATTATTTTTTAAGATATGATAATAAGCAATAATATTGCTCAATCTTAGGCTCCCTTAATTTAACTTCACTCGAACCTTTTAAACTTTTCTATTTACTTTTTCATTTTTCAATGTAAAAATAAAAAAAAATCACCTCTAACTGTGAGTCAGCAGTAAAAGTTTGTATCATATTCATCTGTAATCTGAACACTAAATGTAATTAATAATTTTTTACACGTTACAATTGTTTGTTAGGGAAAAAATACGCTCATTCTCAATGCGTCATTTACAATAGCAATCAATTAAAAGTTTTTAATTATACATTTCAATTTGCAAACAGTTTAGAGCTTTTGATAATAAGAGTTAGATCAGAAATAGAGACATAAAAATCTATTAAGTGGAGCTTAAATGTGCTAAAATTATAGTTTATAGAGGATTGTATGTATAGTGTAACATATGATATATATTCTTAAAGGTTTACGTATGAAATTAATTTATGATTAAGTTTAAACATGGGATTTAAATCTGGAAAAACAACAATTTTAAGTTAAGCTTAAGCATGTTGGTAATATGACCCTATGATTAATAGTTAATAACTCAGAGTATTATATAATGCAAATCATTTGTCGTTCATTTATGAATTTTATGTTTGATCACAATTCGATCCTGTAAAGATGCTTTCAATACTTACTTTAGGTACTTACTAAAATAATTGATTAGGATTCCTTGTATTATATTTAAAATGCCGAGCGAGAACTTCAAGGTTTAATTACTGGCTTTAATCAAAGCGGAAATAATTGTGCAAATATTCCAAGCGCTAATTAAGTAATATTTCTGTTAATCAGATTACGCATTATGTCTATTGTTTAAACATATACTTTTACTTATATCTATAGCGAATTTGAAGCAGTTAAATATTAAATTGTTGCTATTATTGTTAAACTGCGATAGGCACAAACCAAAGATTAACCCAGGTAGCTTATCGTGGCTATTAGAGGCAAAAAAATCCAAGTGTGGTAGTTGATAATGTTTATTATTTTGTAGTTCAAATAACTACCGATAACAGATAATGGGCTCAAAGAATTCAATACAATTAGACTTGGACTGGACAGTTGGAGAACGTAACTGCTCCAGAGCACAGTTAGACCGAAGAATTTGGGGAAAATGTGGAAATCAACGCTGCTGCTGCTGTCATTGGTGCTGCTCAGCAGCAACAGTTGGGCGCTGCAAAAGGAGCTAGCTACTCTGCTGCAGCGTCAGGAGCAGGAACTACACTTAAGCAAAGCCGAAGTAGATGCACTCCGTCAATTTTACCAGGAGTTGCAGACACAGAGCGACTATTTGCTACAACTACAGCTGCAACAGGGCGATGGCAGCGCATTGACACCGTCGCAGCAGGCATTGCCACCAGAGCAGGATTCCAGCTATGCCCAGGTTTTGGAGGATTTCCGTGATCAGTTTGCCCCCTATTTGAGCTATAAACCGAGCATAGAGTATGATATCACGCTGCCCACATTGGATGAGCTCATAGGCCCAGTCAATGACGCCGATTTGCCGCTACAGCAGCAGCTGGAGCTGCAGGATTTGCGCGAGATACTGCAGGAGGTGTTGGATGAATCGCAGCAGGGCCTGGAGCAGCTGGTGGAGCGTGCTTATGGTCTGGAGGATGCACTGTTGAAGCTCAATAAGCCCAAAATTGTGACCGTCGCCATTGCCGGCCTCGAGACTATGTGGGGCATTTGGGGGCGTGGCGGACAAGCAGCCTACTGCAGCTACTCTCACGTGCCACAAGTCAAAGAGGCGCTTCATGCAGTAAACGGGGGTGTCGACTGCTATGTGCACACCATGGCCTTGATCAAACAGGTCGAGCAGACAACCGTTGTTGCCGTGCGGGAGATCAAGCAGAATGTCAAAAGCCTGGTCAAGATTTACAAGAAAATTGCAGCCAAGAGAACTATTCTGGGCAAAATACTCTCGGGCACCCTCAATGTGTTCAGTGCGTTGCGCCGTGTCCATGATATCATCGCCGTGGGAATCGAGGTGTATGATAAGGTCAACAACCAGCTACCTGAAGCCGCACTTCAGTCGGCCAGATGTGCCCAGGAGTTCGTCAACAGCGTACCTCAGATGGTCGAAACCGCACAGAATATGACTAGCTGCATCACCTTTGTGCCCACTGAGAAGCAGTTCTACGATTTTGTGCTGCCCGAAGAGGAGCGCTACTGGAACAATGGTGGTTCGCCCATGGAAATACCGCATGAGGAGGAGTTCGACTGGGATGATGACGAGGACGATGAGGATTATGAAGACGATAGATAAATATGAAGTTCGACTGAGATGATAATGAGAGGATGGTTAGTGTTTACTATGATAAACCCACATCATATGTAACAATATCGCATATATAGTAAGTCAAGATTTTGATTCGGTATACAAATTATATTTGCGTGTAGTAAAAGTGAAATAAATACGATAACAATATTAATTTTTATATATTATATATATTTAATTGTTTATCTGTGATTAAGCATGACATTGGCTGCATCAGAATGAGCTTACACATTTTCAACCTTTTTTATGGAGTCAAAACTACGATAATTAAGTGGGTAATCGAAGAAAACTATGTTTATGATCTAAGTATTCGACATTCATTCAGCATGAGAGTAAATTTATTTCAGTGTTATAACTGTTATAATAAATTTCTTTCACTTAATTGACATCGTATACACACTAAGATAAGGTTCAGGGCTCAATTTGATTTCTTGTTCTAATACTTCGTATGTATGCTAAGGTTTATGAAATATTAGGATATTAACGGTATATAATATAGTTTTTGAATATCATTTCTGATTTAACATGTCAGTAAAAACCTTGGGGTATTTTAGAAATCTAACTAAATGACTGAATTATAGGATAGGGTTTAAGGAAACCTAATTTTTTAGTGCTGTATTAGAGGTTTTGCTCTAAGCAGACTATATCTTATTTGAGGTTTTCTTGACGAAAGTTTGGGTTTAGGCGCTATTATTTTATGGCATAAAGTATTTTCACTTTTAAGCGTATTAGAAAGAATTATGTACTATCGTTTAACTAGTAAAGATATCAATGATTAGATAATATATCTTTAAGTACACAACAACTAAAAGTCAGGTTAGATGCACTAACTAAATCCAATTGATATTATTAACTCTAATAACTTTGCTGAAGGCAGCCAATGCCAATGCTGCTTATCGATATAGTGGGCTTATTATAAATTGACTTATCGAATTACCGCTTTCTAAGTTATTATCGATCGACTAGACATCGCTCTCCTTCAGCTGGCGCACATACTGCTCACTCAGAGATTTGTTAATGCCCTCGAAATTCAGCGCCTCTGAGGCGGCAGCTATGCCCACAGCGGCCTGAGGTGTACTCTGTGATTTGTGCACCAGACGCGCCGGAGTGTTATTGGTATTAGGATTGCCAAGGGCATTGGGGCTGGGCGGAGGTCGATCGCCGGCAAAGACTTGTGGCATGGCAATCACATCGGCGAGTAGTGTTTGGCGGCAGAGCGCAGAGAGGGCGCTGCCCGGTGGCATGGTGCGAGGAGCACTAGCAGGCTCCTTGGACTTTTTGCCGCCACGACGCAGCTTGGAGGCCAAGGTGGCGAAGCCAAGTTTACTGGAGATGCGACCCGAGCGACTGACCGACCGCGGTAAGCTATCATAGGCGCTGGAGTTGCTGACGGACTCCTGATCCGTGGTCGTCTCTTGCTGGTGCAGCTGCAACTGCTGCTGTTCCAGGCCAGAGCTAGATTCACCGCTACGCATGCTGCCCACGCTAATGCTCTTATGTAGGATCGCCGAATCGCTGACGATGCCACTTAAAGGTGTCGTCGGCTCTTGCCTGGGCGTTACCGGAGCGCTTTGGAGGAATTGCGCCTTGGCCTGCTGCAGGCGCTGTGCACGCTCCGTAAGCGGTGTAGCCGGACGCTCTGCATCCAACAGGGCAGGTGGAAACTCAAAGTGCTTAGGCTGCGTGGGCGTGAGCTGTCCTGTACCCTTGGCTTTGCCCTCCAGTTTGCGCTGTATGCGCGGCAGAGTATTGTCCAGCTTATTGGGTAACAGAAGAGGCTGCACTGGCGCGACGCACACCTTGCTCATGGTGGAACCAGAGCTCGTCTTGGCGATGCGGTGCTCAATGTTGTTGCTGACGGTGGCGCTTTGGGATTTGTGCAATGAATGCTTCTTGTACAGATGACCACGACGCGGCGGCACCTGTGGCATGGCTAGACGCTTGGCGCGTGCCAAACGCTGCATGCTATCGCTGGCCAGGGGTGCACGAACCAGGTTCGAGGTGTGCCGCACATTGTCCTGGCTGTGACAGCGACGTAGTGGGTGTACTAGAGCCTGCCTACGCGCCGGTAACAGCCTCTCCAGGCTTATGGATTTGTAGAGGCTAAGTGGTCGTGGCTTGGCGCACACTGGGGATATGGGCTGTGTGTTTGCATGCACCTGCATTTGTGCTTGATCCTCACTGTGCTTCGGGCTCTCCAGCTCCTTCTCAATGAGCGCTATACCCTCCAAGGCATTTGGCTCAAGCACAGTGGTAAAAAGTTTACGCTTCGTTTTCACAAAGACATTCGCATTGGTATTGTATTGACGCGCATGAGGCTCTGGCAGCGGAGGTGGTACAAAGCCGCAGGGTGTGCACTGACCACCGCTGGCGATGCTGTGCGACTCTTCGATGCGCTCTCCGGGCTTAACCTTCAACGAACCGCATATGATCTCAGTTGCTACGTCTGGGGCTGATGCTCCTGCTTCTGCAGCTGCTGCTTCCACAGCTAAAGGCGGTGCATAGCTGGGATAGCGATAATCATCGTCCAGCGAGCGTTGCTTCAGTCGGAAATTCTTGCGGCGCAAACGACGTGGTGTCTCCACCACGCTTTGGGTATCCGCATCGCTGCTGTCGCTCTCTGTTTTGCTGTTCTGGCGTGAGCCCATCTTGCGAAGGCGCAGTTTCTTCTTTGCGGCATTAATGGTGCTTGGGTTGCTTGCGCGGCACAGAGTCGCTGTGGTGGTGCTCGTCTCGGTTTCGTGTTCCATGGGCGAGGGCGAGGGTGAGGCGGTTGCGTGCGGTTCCAGTGTCTGCAGCTGGTCCCGACTAGAGGCATCACAGGTGGCATACGACGAGCTTGTCTCTAGCTGCTGACCATCCTCGCTGGTTATATTGATGTCAGGCACTATATCGCGGGGATAACGATTGGAGCCTCCCTCTGTATAACGACATATTGTATGAACTTTAGTATATCGGTATTGTTTTTTATACTTACGTATGCTCTGCTTGAGACAAAGCAGCGACTCGTGCAGTCCCTGTAGCTCCTCCATGTACTCCGTCGTGCGCTCCAGCATGGTCTCTTGGCAGCAGGCCTCATCCAGCGGGGACTTCAAGCACTATGAATAGTACTTAAAAGAATGAAGCAATCAGCCACTAGGTGCAACTACTTACCAGCTCGGCTAGGCGTCCCAGTTCACTCTGCACATCCGACACGGCATTTAGCACGCTCGGCTTCATCAGATTGTTCGAATAGTACGGATATATGTTGCGTATGCTCAGCAATGCCGCCTGGCAGTCCCGCATTGCTACATGCTCCAGCATGTCGGGTGAAGCCGTCCGCAGCTGACCAAACAGCTCATCGGCACGTTTCAGTGCTCCGAGTAGCGGTGCCAGGTTCGTGTGGGACTCAAAGCTTTGCACACGTCGTGAATTTCTGTCGAAATGAGTAAAATATAGGGTACATGCTGAGGTATACATGTATAGGAATATTGCGACATATATGTAGCTATAAAGCAAAGTGTGTGGAGTGATCTATATGGTATATGTATATAGTAAGCTATATATTAAGTGATAAATCGGCTTACACATAGTCATTGCACTGCACCTCCTCGTATTTGTAGATAGGCGTCTGCTGTTCAACAAGCGTGTGCGCTGTCACCAGGGGCGAAGCGGTGTCATGTATGTGCTCTTCCACCTCGACCATGACAGCTTCTGGTTCATCGTATTTCTTGTACTCATGATCAGTGGAATCCACACAATCCTCAATCTCCTTCAGCTCGTTGACATCATTCAATGAGAGCGAGGAGGCCTGCTGTGAGATAACCTGTGCCTGGTGCACGCTGGGTGCAACACTATCCAAGGATAAAGAACGACTCAGCGTGGGTGAGTGCTCTGCGGTAGCTATAAGTAAATCATATGATGTATATACTTTATATAGTGACTACTCTCCCTTACCCTTGTTGCACTCCTTGTTTATGCGACGCACATCTATGGGACAATAACCAGGGTGAAGCAAGGCGAAGGTGGAGGCCTCTGGTCCTATTCCCCTGGCTTTCTCCCATTCGTATAATTTGCGTGTAAATTTTCGAGAAATGCCTTCGAATTTCATGACCTCACCATCGGAGGTCTTTACTTCGATGTTTTTGGATGTATGATCGGGTGCCACAATGGCCTTAAGACGCGCCAATCTGCAAGGATAACCCAAAGATTAGAGAGTCACTCAGTCGATGTTTATACGAGTACCGACTTCTCCTTGTCGTGCGACTTGTGCTTGTACCAGCGATCATCATCGGAGCCTCGCCGCGTGGACTGATTGTGCTTGGAGCTGCGTTTCAGTGAATCATTGTCAGAGATGGCACCGCCACTTGGTGGTGCACACTTCAATCGGTTCCATTGCTCTGTAAATTTTGAGAAGCTGTTATCAGAAGGCTCCATGTACTACCTTATAGCATACCCAATTTCTTTTGGAACTTCTCGGGCAAATCCTTCTGATCGGGCAGCGCGCACAGACCCTGACCCTCCAGCTTAAGGGCACCCGAACTCCACAGGTTCCAATCGATTTTAGGCTTTATGTCGCTACCGCTTTGACTCTTCGCCGATGGACTAGAAGCGGGCTCCGAGTTGGGGTAGCAATTGGAGCTGTTCTGCTTCCAGGCGAGCCATTTGTGCATCTTTTTCTTAAACTGTGGCGTGAGATTCTGTTCCAGTTGCTCCGTCGACATCAGCTCACTGTGTAGCAGTTGTGTGGGTGAATGCTCCTCACTGCTGCGCTTACCCGCGCTGCCGCTCAGTTTGACACCTGTTTAGGGATACATTATGAGTAATTTCTGACAAAGAGTGGATAATGACATGCATTGGATAGGCGTTCTCTTACTGCGATTACTGGCATTGGAGCGCTCGAGTTCGCGTTGCTTGTGCTTGAACTCCATATCTAGTTTGATTAGTAGAAGTTGATAATGTTGAAATACTTCTTCTTTTTGCTGTTGCAATGTCTTACGATTTGGCGTTGTCGGCTCCGAGAAATCCCCACTGGACAGATCCTCGCTCTCTGTGAAAGATATAGAAAAATAGCGCGAAAGGATTCACACTTAATGAAAATGAAGCGAGGCATGGTAAGGAAGTGGAATTTGTTAATGATTTAACTGTAGATACACTATCCAAGCACCCTTAATATCTTTTTTGATGGTATATGTCGATTTGAAATGCAGTGTAGAGGCATATCACAAATTTAAAATAAACATTAACCTAAATTAGGCATCCTAAAGTTCCTCTAACTCTTATATTTACAGAGATCTAGTGGTTTATTTAAACGGACAACAAGAAGACGGTCTAGACGGACTAGATGGACTTAGCTTGAATATCTCGACTGCTGACCCTTAACATACATAGACCGTATATAACCCAAGTGACTTTATATAAATTCCACCCACCGAATTCACCAAAGAAATCCGAGTGCCGCGATGGACTGCTTGGTACGGAGCTGTTGCCCGGCGAACTGACATGGCGCATCCGCGGCAGTGTGTGATTGGCATCCTTGGGACTCTTGAGCGGCGAGTGCAGCTGGGGCAGATCACTACACACCTGGTTGAGATTCAGTGGGCTGGGTGGGAGTTTGTTGCGCCGACTGCTGGTGGACTTAATGTCAGCAACATGATCCTCGGGCAGTACCTCGAAATCGGAAAAAGCCCTAGAGCGACGCAAAGATTTATTCGATGAAGATTTGGGCATGGTCGGCTTTACAGCGTCTAGGCGCTCATCTGTAGCTGATTTGCGTAGTTCCACCTCAAAGGAACCGGACGCTTGGGTTTCGCTCTTGGAGGAATGGCGACCTGCAGGCAGAGAAACAAAATGCGTTTGTTGAAACAAGGTACAGTTGTATTTAAGGAGCACTAAATTTACGCATAGTTTGTCGTTGACCATTGGCCTCCATTTGCAAGTCATCCATGGAGCTGGCTGAGCTGATGGTGCCAGGCGTGCCTCCCGTTTCGCTCATAAAGTGACCCGACGAGGAGCTAATGTTGCTGTCCGCTGAGCTTCCCGGCGCAGTGATGGGCACTTTCAAATATCTGCAAAGGATTAGTGTGGTTAAAGTCGGGTTTAACATAAATTAGCATTGGCTTATAGCAAACCTTTCCACTTCTAGGTTAAGCGGCAGCAGGACGCCCGGCTCCTGGCTTGCGGGTGGCGGAACATTGGCTCGCTCCCACTTGAAGGCGGCCTTCACCTTGGTCCACTTGGACACCTTAGATTTGTTGTCGCTATACGTGCTCTGGCGGCGCAACAAATAGGGACGCGAGGAGCTAACCTTAATCGGCCGATCGCCTCGCAGAGCCACATTAATCTCATCCTCCATCATGGATTTGCTGCGCTCCCGTATGCTGCAAAGGATTAGCGTATGATTATCATGTCTCAGGCTTACAATTTTATGACTGGACTTACCGCTTGAACTTTCCCTGCTTGAGCGGTGGTACTATCTCGGTGCCCATCAACGACTCTAGCCAGCTAAGCGAGTGCTCCAACTCAAAACGTACATCCGGCGTGGGCGTAGCGGCTGTCGTGGGCGTAGCGGCTGTCGTGGGCGTTGTAGCTGCCGTGGGCGTGACTATGGGTGAAGCTGCTGCTGAGGCTTCAATAGCCATTGATTCGAATGGCGACACAGGTGTCAGTGGCAGCGCTGTATCCGCTGACTGCCCTGCCGCCGGCTCCTCCTCCTCCTCCAACTCATCGATACCGACGCCCAGAAAACTTCCGAACAACGCATAAGTGCGCTGCACTTGATCCAATGCCTCTATGGCCGAATTCAAGCGATGCTTCAGTGGCTCTATGGTGGCGCGATCCGCACGATACGGCTGACAGAATAAGCAGCTATGCTTTCCATACTGACACACAGGCAAATCCTTTGCATTGCACTGCCTGGGCGAAGCGGACAGATGACGCGCCCGCGACGCCACAGCAGGAAACTGAAAGATGTTCTCATCGGCACGCCCACACATAGCCGGCGGGGCCGTGGGCAGTGACTCATACTGCTGCAACTGATGCAGTCGCTGTCGCGTGCGCAATGGCTTAGGCGGCGGAGCCCTATCCATGGCCCTTTATCCTATTCACTTGGGGAGCGACAAAAAGTGCGGCTAGTCCAGCGTGTAGCCTGAGTTCACTATGAATGGGATAAACAAAGAGAGCTAGAGTGAGCTGTGGCTGAGTGTGCGTGAGTGTGTGAGTGTGAGTGTGAGTGTGAGTGTGAGTGTGAGTGTGAGTGTGAGTGTGAGTGTGTGAGTGTGAGTGTGAGTGTGTGTATGGGCTTTTGGGGCATTTGTTTGCTTACTCAGCGAAAAACGGCACTAGAAGCGCACGCAAAGACCAGAATAACCCCATGAAATGATCGAAATCAAAAAATTTCTTTTGTTTATAAAAGAGGAAGACAAATGTGGAACGTCCGCCGCCACACACACACACAAACACCCTTCTATATATGTATGAATATGGAAATCTGTATAAATATATGTATACATATATATGGGAAGACTTTTAATACGAAATGCCTTTAAAGTGTAACGCTTAAAATACACGAAAATAAACAATAAATTGTTCGTATAACAAAATTTTAGCACGTTCCGACCCACATGTGCCAAAAAAAAAAAATTTAACGAAAAACATTTAATAATAATCTGAAAAACTTGAACCCATAGAAATTATGGTAAATTTTTTTTTCTTTTTTAGATTTTATGTGTTTTTTTTTTCAAAAATATTTACGAGCAAAGCAAACGAAATGCACTTTGTTAAATATGAAAATGAAAACAAAATATTTAAATAAATATATATTTAGAGAAACATAGTGAGAGGGAGAGAGGGAGAGGAAAAGAGAGAAAGAGAGAGAGAGAGAGAGAGAGAGCGTGAGATTGAAGCATCCAGCATCAGAATTGAACAGCCGCTGCCACATAGAGCAATAAATTCACCAAATAAATAGAAACAATGGCGTAAACTATTTTTAAATTGCTGACACTCTTTTGTTTAACACTACGCCCACTTGGCCGGACACACCCCCCCAAAAACAACAACAACAACAACAACAACAACCGCACCTCATGCCACAATCATTTGAAGTATGCACACACTTCTATTATTTGAATTTTTGAGGTTACACGCAATTAATATTCTCCAATTGCTGCAATAGGGGGAAATTTTTCGGTGCTTCAACACAACTGCAAGCGTGTGTGTAAATGCGTATGTGTGTCTGTGTGTATGTGTGCCTGTGTGTATGTGTGTGTGTATTTTAGAGTCCATTACTTTCACTTTGTGCGTTTCGCCACTTTTTTGTGTTGTTGTTCTTGTTGTTATAGCTGTTCGTTTGGCATTTTATATGCCACATTGAATACACATTTTTTTGCCTATTTATTTATTTTTTTGTTGTTTAATTTTTCCCAATTTTATTATAGCTTGTTCGTTTTATTATTGTTATTCTTTTGCATTCAGTTTGCACTTATTACTTGCACTTTTTTTTTGTACTTTCGTTATGCATACACAAATCGAATGCCAAAATATATATACATATATATCACTCAATCAGAGTACGCCTGATCACTGTAAGATCTCACTGATGAATTTTTCGCGATTTTTCACGGCGTGTATCGGGCGGAAAATGAAGCGTTTTTTCTGTGTGCGCCCCGTTCGTTGGTCGAAGCTATTCTGAGCACAAATGCACACGGCGAGCGTTTTTCCTGCCTATTGAGAGAATATTGGAAATTTTTGTTTTCTATATATATATATATATCTGTTTCAAATCGAATGTGCTGCTTTGATTGCCTACCTTAATTTCCCGTTTCAAATTCTACAT
>JBANCZ010000658.1:0-31249 GCA_037040025.1 Sphaerogastrella javana | reverse complement strand
GCACTTTCCTTATCTTTGAAACAATTAACCAAAGTATTTGCTGATTAGTAACACTTATATTATACACAAAAAATTAAATCTTATCGACATTCCTCATACGAAGGCATATAAATTTATTTTTGAACGCGCTAAAATATCTTGTGTACATATAAGTAAATATGTCTATATACATATAAGTAAACATAATTGTTAACTAGTTTTTTTTTTTTGCTTATATACACAAACCAGTAACTGCCAAAACAAAACAAACCAAAAACAGAACAACAACACTTTTTTTTTAATCTTTACCCAATGTGTCAATTTTAGTACTAAAATTCAGGTTTCATTCATTTGCAAGACGAGTAGGCAACAGGCAGTTGAATTTTTGGTTAAAACAGCTTTATTTACGAAAATAAATTTATTAAACTTGTCAATCTACATGCGCATATAATTTTCAAAAATGAAAATAAGTTTTAACAAATATTTTCTGAAGGTATAAATTGTTTTATATAAATATTTTTGCAAAATTCTTCACACATCCTTTTAATATGTAACTTAACTTTATGACTACATATATTTTCCATAAATTCAGCATAATATATTTGATGAAAAGTTCAAAGAATTGTATTTACCATATTATGTATAATATTGTGAGCATCATGTTGAAAAGAATCTAAAATACATAAAGTTTAGGGCGCTATTTTCAAATACTTACAAGTCATTAAGAAACTTTTAAATTGTCACATGAAAATACATAAATTTCTAAACATTTCTAGACTGTTTTTCGAGAATGTTTTTACCTTGTGTCAAGTTCATTTCTCTCATTAGAAAAATGAGCAGAAACATATCAATTTAAAATACAAAGTAGATATATTATAATGCCATTTTCTATTGCTTGCATATTGTGTGTGGCCTTGAACCAATTTCGTATTTCTATTTAAATGTTCTTTTGTCAAAATCATTCATATAATTGCGTCACATTCAAAATTATTATTCGTTTCAATGAGCTGAGAAAAAAACAAATTAAACACACAATAATATAATATATAATATGCATTTGACAAATCACAAATCGACTGTCTGCTGTTGGATGTAAATTCTGTTCGCAATTAAATCAAAATATGACAAATTTTATGTAATATTTTGTTCCACGCATTTTCCAAGACAGAACTGCAGAAAATTTCCATTTTGAAAAATGTATTATTTATTACGGGATATCTATTTTTGTACTATATTTAGTAGAAGCATGCGTTTGGCTATTTGCCAGTTCGCATAAAAGACCACGCATTACTCCACATACAACTCAGAAAGGGGTATTATATCATTTTTGGATGATGCTTAGACAGCTGCTGTGGCTGCTCTATGACAGCTAAGAGTCCATTCAGTTAACCATCATGCTGCTGCACTCTCCATACAATAATGAATCACATTTACTTTAACTGCAAAACCCCAAACATATGTCGAATATTCGTATTGTTTTTTTGTATATTTCAATATTTCAGCTAGATAATTATTTACAAATTGGTGTTTTTAACGTATTGTTTATTTTTTAATACGTTTCGTGCGGTTTTGAAATGTGTAAATATTTATATTTAAGGGCAATTTTGGGCAACATAAAATGTTTTTTAATGATGATGCAAAAAGAAAGAAAGAAAAAACATTTCGGTTGCTTTTCAGATAAACTCAAACCACAATCATAAAGATACCCAACGATTTGAGTGCAATTTCATTTAACATGATGTCATCGTGTTAATTTCAGACAAAACTGATAATTCAATTAATGCAAACATTATCTAGATACGCGTACTGCGCCCTGAGACATCACCCAGCAGGATATATATCTTATCGCTGTTGTTTTGCCGGTAATGAGTGCTGTTCTGGCCTTCTTTGTCGCCAATCTTAGCTTGTCTTACACTTAATTACAATTACATTGCCTGTACATCACTTTATATGTATGCAGTTTCTTATGTTTTCCATTTCTTTTCTACAATTTTCTTTGCAGAGGAGCAAGAACGTGTGCAGAAGAAGACATTCACTAATTGGATTAATTCATACCTACTGAAGGTGAGTTATTTGTTGTCTCCTCTCAGTGGATTCAATCGATTCTAAGCAACATTTTTTATATGTTTTTTCATTCGCATTTTGTATTTTTTTGCTGACATTGATATTTGCATATTGATTTGCATTAGCTTAAAGCTAAAACGTGCCACATTTCGTCTCTGCAATTAGGTGAATTTGTTTAGCGAATGGCATGAACCAAACGTGAATACCTTGAACGTGCTCAGTGCGTGAAATTTGAAATTCACAATATATATGAATTATAGATCTACGCGGAGATCTAAAATTTAGATAAATTGAACATTGCCTTGTGGTTGTAGACACGGATTCAGATACCTGCTACACTCACACACAAATGCATCAAATCAATTGGCATTGTTAGCAACAGTTATAGCTGTCGAGCAAGTGTCTTCTAGCGCACTTTCACTTTACTATCCTTTCTAATTTAAGCACTCTACCATCCATCCATTCACTTTAATAATGGCAATGCATTTTAGTTGATCTACAGAGATGACAGCACCCAAAGCTAGCTGCCAATGCAATTCACCTAAAAAACTAAAGAGAGACAACTAAAGAGTATCTATTAAATATCATATTTGGATATTTAGTTCTACATACCTCTGAGAGCCGCTTATATTCCCATATTATATGAAGCAAATGTATGCAGTGATCCAAATTCGCTTTTATGTAACTCGCAACATAAAGATTTATGGTTCTGTGAAGGAATTCACAAATATTCGCACACCTTCAACACTCGGAAAATGCGAGTCATACACATATTCACAAATTTATTTTGAAGCTGTCAGTTTGACGGCGTGCAGAGGGCAAGTGAGAGAGATAAAATCCGGTGAAGATACACAGTAACATACAGATATTTTGGCATCCGACGGTGTGATAGACGTGTGATGGAGCTATTGTTATTGTTATTTGTTGTTCACATAAATGAGTTAATAAATTTTAATCAAATTCAGCGCAAAGTGTGCGCAGAGCGCGTATTCGGGTCGTCCAATGAATGAGCGAATGACTGCCTGACTGACTGACTGAATGATTGCCTGAATGATCGAATGAATAACTAAGTGACGTAACTGGTTCACCTTGAACGGATGTAGTGTATTACTTTTTCTTTTATAAAGATATCACAAAAGCTTGGAATATTTTATGTAAATGTTGTATCTCATGTCAATGTATCAAAATTGAATAGTTAGTAGTAATTGTTCAATACGTGGCACGGGCTCAAATTGACAGTTCTAACAAATGGCCAATGAACAAATACAAATTAAATAAATTAGTTTTGATTAGCACGTTGTCCCGGCAACATTCTATCGCAGAGTTAGAGAGTCTTCTGGTGCTGTTCCTATGCCTTTGCGCTATTTTGTTTATTGGCGGTGCTAATGAAGTGTTTCGCAATTGTTCAAAATTGAACAAATTGTGGTGTCATTATGAACGGTGAATGAGTCATTTACTCATTTGCATATTGCATAACAGGCTATAACTTTAGCCAACTGCAAAATATGGCTTCAATCAACGATCTTATGACCTGCCCACGCCTTAAAAATGTTGCCTTTGCGAGTACGAATACGAATACGAGTACGAGTATAAGTATGAGTACGAGTATGTATCTGCAATTCCTTTTTCTTTTATTGCCAGTCATTCTTCAATGTTGCTCTACTGTGGGGCTACAAACGGACTACTCCAATGCCTGCTGCAATGGCAATGGAAAAGCCAAAGACATAGCCACAGTTTGAGCCAGTAAAACTGGTTTTTAGCTCTGCCGGCCGGCCGGCAAAATGCAATCGCATACAAGAAATAATGCCGGCTCCATGTCTGCAGATTGAAGTTGTATTAAAAGATAACACATTAGACACACACAAAAAAAAACCGTAAATGCTCTCATCGTTGTACATCGTGAACTGAGTGAGTGAGTGTGTGAGTGAATAAAGTGAGTAAAGTGAGCGAAAAGTGCATTAAATCAACGGTTCAAGGTAAAAGTAAGTCAGTGGGCGGTGGCTCGGCATGCATTTGTTGTGTGGGTGTAAGTAATGTGTGGGTTAATGGCAGTTCCAGTTGCAGTTGCTCAGACCACGAAGATTTTGCCCAGGAGGAGGCCACACAGGCAACAAACTAAACGGAACTCGGTTTGTGTAATTAATGCAGCACATTGTTGCCGTTGTACATCGCTCTATAACTTTGAGCACTCTTTATAGGCCAACCAACGCATGTCTAAGACTGATGAACTTGGCTAGCACACGTTGCCATTTCTCCACTCTCCGCATTCACTCGCCTGCCCTCGCTCCATTCATTTGCGTTCTTCCCGGTTGCTTGTGGAATTTCTCGCATTATCGTAGCAATGGTCATAGTCCATGGGGTGCGTGCCTAGCAATTGACTTGATGGTTATTCTTAGAACAAACAAATACACACAGCAGAGGCCAAAGCAAAGAGTTTAAGCAAATGTGTCTTACCAAGTTTTACCATATGATAACATTGTGGTTAATGTTTGCTAACTGGCAGTGGAATGTTAACTTTCTGCCACTGGCTTACATGGCATTAAATCGTTAGTTTATTTATCTTTTACTTATATATAATGAATATGGTATAAATATGCATATATAATATATATGTTTATATGAATAATGTCTCTTTTTTTCAATTTATTTCAATATCTACAACAGTTGGAACAGAGCACGAAAGTAGATAAAACAGTATTGTGAAGTATTTTCTTTGCTGTGTATTTTTATATAGAATCTTAAACGAATTTGGTTTACAATCTGTAGGCAATGATAATGACAGCTTAAAACTTAGCAACAGTAGTACAAGAAGCAGGAGGAACAGCAGTAACATGACATGACAAGACAAAAAGCTGTTAAGAAAGTTTGACACAATTGCCAGACAACACCATAATTTTGTTGGCTTGTTTTGACGCTGCTCCCAAGAGGACATAGGCAAGGATAAACAGGAAAGAATGAAATTGATTTCGCATTGCAAGTAGCATAGTTTTCTCAAGTTGCATTAACACAGAAAACGCCAAAAACTTTTGCGATTTTCATAGCAGACAGCAAAACTTCAACCGTCATTTGCATGTCCGCAACAGTTGACTGAAGTTTTTTACAAACAATTCGCTTTGACTTGGCCCCTGTGTCTGTCTGTATCTCTGTCTCCTCTGTATGTGTGGCTGTGTGTGTGTGTGGGCCATGCAGAGCCACAGCTCAATTAAATGCTACACTCAATTTAAAATGGCTTGAATTTGTCGGTGGCACTTCCGATGTTGGTCTACAAAAAGTAATGAATGACATTACCTTAAATCGCAATCTTTGCGGTGAATTCAACTTAAATGCCTGCGCGTGCCACTCGACAATTTGTCTGGTAAATGATAAATGTGTTGCAAAAGCAACCAAAGGCAAATTAACGTGATTTAAACTATTTTAATTGATTTAATGGCAATATATTTATGCTTCAAACATTTGTTTTTTTTTTTTGGCAATACTACAAATTATGCATAATTCTATATATCAATTGTTATGTGTATGCATATAGCATGTGCAATTATGATATATATTATATATGTATATCCATTTGAACAGATTCGCACATTATGCACGTAAATACATACTTAATGTGATCATAAAAATGCCGTTAACAGCTGCAACTAAAGGCACTTCAAAGCGCACACTCGTTGGGTCATTTCATTTTATTATTCATTAAATAGTAGTATATGTATTTGTGTATGTAAGTATGTGCCAACTTATTTATACACACTTATATAAGAGTAAAACAGACGTTTTCACTGCAACGTTGGTTATAAATTCAGCTTCCACTGGTAATAAATCAATTTCCACTATATTATATGCTGAATTGAAGCTGGAATCAAAATTGTTTAACAAGCATGTATATAAATATAAAAATCGATGGAAAGTTGAAAATTTTTAAATAATTTTAAAGCTTTTAATCTCATGAAAAGAGTATAATTAGTAAGTTAATGATTATTGTAAAATATAATAAAAATATATTTCTGGCAAGATTTAGAAAGTATTTCTGATATTATATCTAATTCGAAGAGTTCCCTTTCACTCTCCTCAACTCTACTACACGTTTCTACAACTCAACTCTTCTACTCTAATGTAATTCTCAACTCTGCTACTGTACTTTTAACTCAACTCTAAAAATTATTGCTATAGCACATTTATATACCATTTGTCAATATATAACATTCTTCAATCATTACTATTTGATTGTTAATATAATATATATAATAATATATCATTTCATGCATATGACTGTTTACTCTTCTTTTTTTTCAGCGTGTTCCACCGCTTCGCATCGATGATTTAATCAATGATTTACGTGATGGTACGAAACTCATTGCATTGCTGGAGGTATTGTCCGGCGAACGCTTGCCCGTGGAGAAGGGTCGCGTTTTGAGACGTCCACATTTTCTTAGCAACGCCAATACAGCCTTACAATTTCTAGCCAGCAAACGTATCAAATTGGTCAATATTAATCCCGCAGATCTGGTGGATGGGAGACCACCAGTTGTGTTGGGTCTTATATGGACGATCATTTTGTACTTCCAGGTAAGTTGTATTTGAAATAAGTTCATTCATTAGCACATGATTGAGGGCTAGATATTCTAGTGCACCACATTTTGATCACAAATTGAAGCGCACTAGTATTTAGGGTGGCACAAACAATGCAATGACCTTATTGGCTGCTAGCTACAAACACGTTTTTGTCACTCATGTTAAGAACACCAACTAGTATTCACATATTGCCAATTCTGAACGTAATTAACTCTCTATATCTTTTCTGTACTTTATTTATATCTATACCTAAAAAAAATATAAACAAATAACTAAAACAAGCTTCGTAAAAAGAGGCGGAAAAACTTAGTTGTAGTTATAAATTATGCGCCACAGGTAGGTTAAAGTCAATGTATTGAAATTGTTGGTGTTGTACTATAATTTGTGCCTCATTTTGGTAGTTTCAATCTTCAGTTGGTAGTTCCAATTATAAAGCACTTAAATTATTATTTATCCATTAAATCATGTCATCAGTGATCATGTATCACATCATGATACATCATATTAATGTTATAATCATTTAACAGATCGAGGAGAATAGCCGCAACCTTGAATATTTGGGTCATGGTATTGGTGGTTCGGTTAGCTCCCTCGACAGTGTTGGCAATCACAAGGCTGGTGGTGATCTAAGAGCTGAGAAATGGAAGCAAGGTGCCAAGAAAACGTTACTCAATTGGGTAACCAACGCCTTGCCAAAGTAAGTATATCAAATAAATACTTATATTAAATATAATAGACAATATTTAACACGCATTTCATATCATTACAGAGACAGTGGTGTAGAGGTTAAAGATTTCGGCGCTAGCTGGAGAGATGGCGTCGCTTTCCTCGCACTTATCGATGCAATCAAGGCGAATCTGGTTAATTTAGCTGAGCTAAAGAAGACCAGCAATCGTCAGCGTTTGGAGACTGCTTTCGATGTGGCCGAAAGCAAATTGGGCATTGCCAAACTCTTGGACGCTGAGGATGTGGACGTACCTAAACCGGATGAGAAAAGTATAATGACATATGTGGCGCAATTCTTGCACAAGTATCCTGAACCCAAGGTATGTGCTTGTGAATTATCTCTGTTAGCCCAATAAACTACAAATTCATTTTGATTTATTTTTAGGGTGCAACAAGGGACACATCGCATGTACAGCAAGAAGTAGACGAGCTGCGTCGTTTCCTGGTCGAAAAGACCACCGAATATGAGCCAATGGTCATGATGAATTCGTTCCCACGCGATTTTAGTGAATATCTATTAGCACGTTCGGAAGTCGATGCACATTTACCTGCTTATAACCGTCTCAAGCAGTTGATTGAAACTCAGAGTGGTTTTCTGCAGGTCTCACGTCAATCGTGGGATGAGATTAATGAACTGTGGCAGCGTCTACAATACCAGATGATGTACTGGCTCTGGCTATTGGACTCCGAACTGCCCGGTGAATTTGGCATTGTTGGCAAATGGTTAGCCGAAGCCGAAAAACTGCTCATGGACAATGATATACCGAATGCCATGAATGAGGAGACAGCTGCTGTGATCAGTAGAAAGCTGGAAGAGCACAAGCTGTTCTTTGCCGATCTTCCACGCATTGTGGCCATGTTTGATAATGCCAAGCGTTCACCGCTTGCCCAACAGGTGCCTTTGGAACAGCTGCGCAACATGGAGCGACGTCTCCAAGAGGTTGCACCTAAGGCAGCCGAACGTAGAATTCGCTTGAAGTTCCTAGAGCATAAATGTTGCCTTATTGCCTTCCTCAATTTGGTTGAGAATAAAATGCGCGGTTGGACTGGCAAATATGGCCACGAGGAGAAGGTTGCTCAACAGTTGGAGCAATATAAGAACTTTGTATCACGCAACAAGATCTTCCAGGAGTTCCAGAAAGCATTCGTCGACATGCAACAGGTAGTCGATGAGTACAAGCGTGAGGGCAACGTCGCTCGTAAAGATCTTAATGAAATTGATCGCTTCATGTACGAGACCGAAGAGCGCTGGAAGCGTGTCTCTATGGAATTAAAATGCTGCCAGAACTCGCTCGAGGAGGTAGTCAATTGCTGGCGTAACTGGAACCAGCTCTCACCTAACTGTGAGGAATGGCTGCTACTAGCAGAACAAAAGCTCAATCAGAGCGAAGACGATCGCTTGGAATTCTTCCAAGACATCACCGTATGGAAGGACAAATTTGACGCCTTAGGCAATTCAGCCAATTATCTAATAGCATCCTGTGAAGAGCCCATTGCACAACAACTGCGTCAGCGTCATGGCGCTCTAGCTGAGCGTTTTGAACGTCTGTTCGCCAATACCAAGCAGTATATGCATGCTGGTGACATTATACGTTCACGCCAGGAGTATAAGTCGGGTATTGAACGCCTCTCCAAATGGCTGCGTGGCGCTGAGAGTGTATTGGATCAACGCCAAGTGCTGGGCAACAGCGAGCAAATACGTCGTTACGGCGAACAACTGCAGCAAGTGGCCAGCGAAATCGATGACAATGAAGAGTTATTCAAGACAATCAGTCGCACTTTCCAGTCATTAATACAGGATTTGTCGCGTGAGGAGGTCGATAAAATGATGAAACTGCTTAAGCAGGAGAAGGAGTCATTGGTGCGCATACGCGCCCAGATGCCAGCCAAACTGCATCTAATCCACCAACTGCAGGAATCCCTGGAAGCTGGTCAAAAGGAAATTCATCAATGGTTGAGCGAAGCCGAACAACTATTGGGTACGCACAACTTGTCCGGTGGCCGCGACCTTCTTAACGAACAGCTCCACAAGCACAAGACCTATTTCTCACGCACTGTTTACTATCGCTCCATGCTCGAGAGCAAGAATAAGGTGTTCCAGAATTTGGTTAAGGCTGTTGCAACCGATGACAAGATTGATACGGCACCAGCTGCACAACAAATGCAACAACTGAACGAGCGTTTCAATTATGTTATACAAAATGCCGGCAAATGGGAGCAGCGTCTGTCTGATGCTGCTGATGGTTGGGGTAACTTTAAAGATAACGAGCGTATTGTTACCGAATGGCTTACACAAGCCGAATCCATGCTGGTAGAGAAGCACATTGAATCGAAGACAACTATTGAAACGCAAAAGTACTTCTTTGATCAAGTCAATGATCGTTGGATGAACGATTTGGTTCAGTCTGCACAGAAACTTTTACCGACTCTACCTGTACAGGAGCAACCAACTGTGGTGCAGAGCGTAGAGCAACTGCAAAATCGTTGGAAAAATGTGCTTGCACAAGCGCCACAACATCTGCTGAAGCTTGAATTCCGTCTGGATGAAAACACGTTCTATCAATCGCTAAAGGATGTCGAAAAGGAGCTACAGCTTGAACAGCAGGCTTTAAGTCGCAACGAGGATGTTGACTCCATATTAAAGCGTAATCAACAATTTTTGGTCCAACAAGATACAGTTCCGCGTCTAGAAAAGTGCCTGCAGAATATGCAGCGTCTAGCGTATGCACACAGGCAACACCAACCCGGTGATATCAGTCTGGATCAGGCATATGATAATGCCAAGTCCCAGTGGCAGCAAATGTCGAACAGACTAGGCGATATGCGGCAAACATTGCAACAAATACCCGCCCAATGGGAGGGATACCATCAGAAGTTTAATGAAATGATTAACTGGATGAATACTGTGGATCAGAGCCTTAAGAATATTGTCAATGAAGTTAACACCATGGAGGAATTTGAAAAGGAGAAGGTTGTTTTCCAGGTAAGCCAAAGATTGGATTAAATCTGAAATAATATTCATAATAAACTAATATGCCAAACATTCGCATGCAGCTGAGAGAACTTGTGGTAACTAACTCTTCTTTAATAAATATTTTAGAAACGCTCGTATTGAAATTTAAATTTTATATCAATCTAATTCGATCTTTTCAATTGGATTTATTCTAGAATATTGTAGAATTGATTGAAAATAAATTTCTGAGCAGACATTAACCCAATTATTCGAATTGTACTAATCGTGTTCATTTATTTCCATTGTAGAAAATCTGCCAAGATGCAGATAACAAACGTGAGGACATGAAGTGGCTGGTAAAAACGCTGGATTCCCTGCTCAGCTATGCCACCGAAGATGAGGCTAATCTGGAGCAAAAGAAACTAGAAGATCTAATCGCTCGCTATAAGAACCTTATACCCACAATCGAAATCACCATGGTCAAAACGGAGGTCTTTTCCAAGTGCTACACATATCGCCGAGAGGTGCATGAAGTTGTTTGCTTACTGAGCAAGGTTAAAGATCAAACAGCTAATATACCTGCTCCTGATAGCTTGGAGCGTGTGAATCGCTTAATTGAGGAGCAGCAGTATGCCATCAATCAGCTCGATCATCAGCGTCCACACATCATGTCCATGCTACAACGTGGGCGCGATCTCAGCAAAGATGTACATGCTCCAGCGTTTGTTAATGCCGAAGTTAAAAATCTGGAAACCGGCTGGAACCAGGCTTACACTGAGACCTCTGATAAACTGCAAGCACTCAAGGGTACTCAAGCAGTGTGGAATGAGTTTGTTGATCAAAAGAATGACATATTCTCGATGCTGCAAACCGCTGAGACGGAACTACGTGCCCTAACTCCACTGCAAACCGATCCCAAGAATGTGAGCCAAGATCTTAAGTCCAAGCGAGATCTGAACGTGCAACTGCAGCAAGCATCACATCAATTGTTGCCCAAGTTGCACGCGTTAAAGATTGAGCTAGCACCACTGGCTGCAGCTGATAAGCGTCCCATACTAGAGAAGGAAGTTACCGAGGTGGAGAAGATGTTCTTCAATACCATGGAGCATGTAAAAGATCGTGTTGGATACTTGGAAGATTACAGTGCCAAGTGGAACAACTACAAAACACGTTTAGCTGAACTACAGGAATGGGCCAATAAGGTGGCACCCAAGAACATTGAAGCACTTCAGTCTGAGGATCTAACTCCAGAGGAACGTGTGGTTAAGGTTCAATCATTCAAGCGTGTGCTGGGTGAACGTATGAAGCAACTGGATTTGTTGGCCGCTGATGCATCTGAACTGGCACCAAAGGAAGGCAACATTGCTGAAGCAAAGCGTCTAAAGGGTGAAATCTCAAAACTTCAAGAGGTTCTTAGCGCCATCAATCGCAATGTGGACCACCAGTCACAAGCCGTGCAGGAAGATCTAGTCAACTGGCAACAATTCCAGGCTGGACTGCAGCAGATCAAGCCCGCCGTCGAGCAAAGCGAAGTCAAGGTAAATAATATAGTTCCTAAACCCATTACACTTGAAGAAGCCGTTGCCATGCAACAGAACGCCAAACAATTTGAAACACAATGCCTGGATCAATTGGACAAGCTCCATGGCATATCAAACATCAGTCATAAAATGTTATGCAAAACCAATGCCCCTGATGAATTAGATGCCATGCACTCCCGATGGACTGCTGTCCATGAAAATGCTAAACAGGCGAGCGCTAAGCTCGAAAAGCTTGTTGCCAATTGGAAATCATTCGATGCCGATACAGCTAAGCTCGAGGATTGGATTAATCAGGGTGAACAGCAGATGGGTAAGCGTCCGACTGTTCTAAATATGCCGCATATTGATAAGCTTGAAAAGGAGCTGGTCAAATTGAAGTCCTTTAACAATGAAATATCGCAGCAACAAGCCAAACTCGTTGCACTTGGCCAAAACGCCGATCAGATCAGCTTGCATTTGGCACCAGAAGGCGCAATCGCAGTCAAAGATCGAGTAAACGGTATGAAAGGTAAACTGCAGAAGCTGTCTGAGACTACTCGTGGTAATATTAACGAAGTATCAGACGCCATCATCTCGCGCCAAGACTTCAATGCAAAACTCGTTAATTTCTCTAACTGGATGGAACAGTTGCGCAATCAGGTCTCACAAGTTGAGGAAATTAATCCGGAACGTGTTGAAACCAGTCTGCATGTCATACACGCCTTGCTGCAGGAGCATGCTGATAAGAAACCTAGTTTTAATGCAATCTACGATGAGGTTAAACAGCTCGCTCTCGGCGCCACACCTGAAGAATCAAATGCTCTTAATGATGCTTATACAGCTCTGGTGGTCAACTATCAGAACCTGGAATCGAATATGCTGCAAAAGAAGGCAGCTCTCGAAAAATGGACAGAGCTGTTGGGCTGGAAGCATGACACTGAATCACATTTGAACTACCTTAAGCATCAGTTGGACAAACCTGAAGGACCTGCTGTCGAAGAGCTAAAGAAGGTCGTTGAGGAAATCGATCATCTTGGTCAAGGTCTAAGCTTCTGGAAGGGCCAAGCCAAGGAAATCGATCAGAATCCAGCCATACAATTACGTGATTCACTTTCTCGTCGCCCTTTGATTGCTACACAGATTGTAAATGATGTGGAGAATAAGCTAGAGAATCTCAAATTGCGTTCTCAAAATCAACAACAGCAATTGCAGCAAATGACTGTGCGCAAGGATAAGTTCCACGCATTGGAGCATAACTTCGGCCAGGCATTGCAAGAGAACCGCGCTAAATTGGATCAGATTCTGAAACAGCATCCCAATCTAAATAATATTGATCAAATAATTGCTGATTTGGTAGCACTTAATGACGCACTCAAATATCAAGCTGATTTGAAGGATCGTATACACGATGAAGGATCACTATTGATGCGTGAAGATATTGCCAGCATGCCTGCTATACAGGAAAGTCTGTTGGTTCTAGACAAGAACTACGATTCGCTGCAAAATGAAATTGCCGATCGTATTCAAAAATACAATCTTATCAGTCAGGCTCTGCGCGACTATGCCGAATCTAAAGACAAGTTCTCAAAGGAGCAGAAGAAGGCAGAGGATCTTTTTAACACCATCCCCCAACAACCAAACGATGAGACTGAACTGCATCAAGCTTCCGAAAAGACTCGCAAAACAATGGAACAGCTCCGTAAATCCAAGATGAATCTAGATGAACTGGAACGCCGTGGCAACAACGTATGCAAATTGTTTAGTGCCATAGGAGAGCCCGTGCCCCAAGAGGTGCCACAAGAGGTAGCCACCGCAAAGCAACACTGGCAGGATCTGCACGATAAAACGGCCAAAAATGCACATGTCTATGAAACCGAAGCAGTTATCTGGTCACAAATTGAAGACGCCAAAAAGGATTTACTGCCTTGGTTATCTGAAACGAATCAGGGCCTGTGCGATGCCGCTGATAATTCCATTGAAATTGAATTCGGACCAATGCGCTTGAGTAAATACCGCACCGAATTGCCCTCTTATCAGGCTCTCAAGGATACAATTGTTGAGAAAACTAACGATTTGATTAAGATTAACAACGGTGCTCAAATTCCTGCACTGGCGGCACTCAATCAGCTGCTTGCCGAACAATTTGCTGAAGTAGGTAACAACGCAGATCGTTTGAGCGCTGTGACAACTTCCTTTAACGATCAGGAACAGGAACTTCGCCGACGCACTAAAGTCGCAGGTGAGCAAGTTAGCAAGCTACGCGAACAGCTTATCAAGTGCGATGACATGTCTGGTGACAACAATAAGATCATGGAGCGCTTGTTGCAATGTCGTGCTCTGCGTGGTCAATTGGAAAACAGCGGAAATGAGATTGAGAACATCAAGCAAAATGTGGATGAACTTCGTAATTTGTATCCAACTTTTAATGAGTCAATCATACCCAAGGAACTGAACAATGTGCAGAAACGCTACGAGGGTGTCGATTTATATGCCAAGAAAATCGAAAGTTCCCTATTGCAGTTCCTCAAAAAGTTCCATGCAGACAAAGTTGGTATGCTTAAGCGTATCATTGCAACACAGCGTGAAAAGGTGGCCTGGTGTCAACCTGAATCAACTAGTGACAAATATAATCTGGATGTCAAGAAATCCTCTTTACAAGAAGTCAGCAAGAGCATAGACGATTGTAAAATGCGTCATGCTGAAACTCTGAAGTCCTTGGAAATGTTGAAGGCTGTGGAAACCCCACAAAATCTATCCGAGCTAACCAACGATGCACAACTGATGGATAAGGAAATGAAGGCTTTGCAGGATAATTTTGATCGCATTAAAGGTATTCTTGATGAGAACGTTGATTTGTGGTCTCAGTATGAGCAATCCAATGAACAAATTTCAAATTGGTTGCGTGATGTCGAGGGACGTGTTAAAGCTGAGACAAGCAATCAAGTAAATCTACCCGAGGTGCCACAGAAACTACAGGAGTTGGCTATATTGCAGCAGGACATTCTTGCGCATGAGCCCATCATAAACAATTTGGAGCAGACATCACAGCAGCTAATTGAAAAGAATCCGGAGGCGCGTATCGGACAATTTGTTACACATCTTGTGCAGCGTTATCAGACCGTAGCCAAGGGTCTGGCAGCTCATATAGATAAGATACGGTGTGCTCAGCAATCTAATGCTAACTTTGCTAAGGCATCTAAGGACTTCAATGAATGGTTCGGTGATGCTAAGATTGAGTTTCAGGAACTTGCACGCATGGGTTCACCGGGTTCGTCCTCAGCCACAGCGCAGCAACTGCAGACCATTAAGAACTATTTGAAGACCTTTGATAATGGTCAGCTGTTGCTCAATAATGCTGTCGATATTGGCGAAGCACTATATCCGGTTGTGTCGCCTGAGAATCGCGAACGTATTCGTGCTGATTTACGCCAAATGCGCGAGAAATTCGACTATCTGCGTGACGAGGCCAATGCTTTAATGCAACAAGTAGAGGGTGTGTTAATTCAAAAGACATCTATTGAGGAAAGCTACACTCAGGTGTCCCACTACCTCAACGAATCCAAGGCCAAGGTTACAGCTGGCGATGAACTTTATCCTACTTTGGCAACGAAAAAGGCAGCACTTCAAAACTATAAGACGCAGCTGCAAGAGATTATTTTGCACAAGAATGCATTGAAGCAATTGCATGATAAGGCGGTTAACCTTTGCGATGACGAATCCGAACGTAAAACTGACGAGTCGATTCAGGAGTACAATACGCTTTCTAAGAAGATCACTGATCGCATTAACACTGTGGGTAATCATGTTGTAAAGCATGAGGCCTACGATCAGGTTCTAGAGAAGGCTCAAGATTGGTTAAACACCATCAAATCGGAAGCTATTGATATACTGAATGAAACAACTTTTGAGAAGGAAGGAGCCGAAGAGAAACTGATTGTCGTAGAGAATTTGCTTCAGCATAAGCCCGAAGGTGATTCTATATTTGACACATGCCACAAGCTTTTAGAAACTGTTTTGACTCAAACCCATCCAAGTGGTCACCCCGCATTGCTTAAAGGCTTTGAGGAGCCAAAACACGCTTGGGAAGAATTTATGACATTGTGCCAGGATTCGCAAGTTAAACTTAAACAGCTGTGTTCTAAATGGGATGAGTTTGACTCGATCATTGAAGAACTGGACAACTGGATGAAAAACGTCGAGGCTGTGGTAAAGAATCAGAACCTGAAGAGCACTGCTGAAGCTAAGAATGCTCATCTAAAGCAGCTTCAGGAATGTGCCAAAGATATTGAGCGTCGTGGTAAAGCTATCAATGAATTGATGGATCAAGGACGTGAGATCGAAGGTGAAACGGATTTAAATCTAAAACTTTCACGCCTGAATACGCGCTACCAAACATTGAAGAATCTGTGCAAAGAGTCTATTGCCAAGTATGTGAACTACGTTAAAGATCACGACAGTTTTGACAATGACTACGAAAAGTTTAAGGAAAATCTGCAAGGCAGTGTTAACGAACTAGCCAAGACCAATGAAATTGTTGGAGATCAGAATGTTTTGCAAGAACAACAGAACAAATTGCGCGAAATGTCTGACAAACGCATTACCGACTCGACTGTCTTCGAGAGTCTCATTGATCGCGGAGAGAAGCTCTATGGCCACACAAGTCCAGATGGCCGTGAAATTATACGCCAACAGCTACGTACGTTACGTACAATGTGGGACAATTACACTGATGATTTGAACTCGGCTACGCATAAGATTGATCAATGTCTGTTGCAGTTCAACGAGTTTAGCATTGCCCAAGATCAATTGACGAAATGGCTTAAGGATGTGGACAAAGCAATGCAAAGTCATACCGAACCGAAAACAACGCTCCAAGAAAAGAGAGCCCAGCTGCAGAATCATAAACTGTTGCATCAGGAGATAACTACACATAATGTACTGGTTGATAATGTCTGCGACAAAGCACAGATATTGGTTGATCAAATTAAGGATAATTCATTGAATGTTTATCTGCAATCCATAAAGCAACTCTTCCAGAATATTGTGCAAAAGTCCGATGAAATATTGCAAAATCTAGAGAATTGTGTGCAGAAGCACAACGATCTGAACAATGCCCTGAATAGTGCCAAAACATGGATTTCAAATGAAAAGGCTAAGCTACTTGAATGTGACGATGCATATGGTGAAAAGTCTGACATCAAGCGTAAAATAGAAACTTTGGGTCAATTGGCTCAAAACAAACCCCAGGCCATGACCCTAATTGGTGAAATTCATACTCTGTTTGATAATGTAAAACCTGCCACCTCAGAAAAGGGCATTGAAGTGCTAGAAAAGGAAATAGATGAGTTGGAAACCACTATGAAGAGCCACTTTGATGATATTGAGGGTATAGAAGGCAAACAAAAGGATGTCTTGGCCCAATGGGATAAATTCGAACATAATCTCGAGGAGCTCACTAAGTGGTGCCGCAATGCAGAGGCCGTGTTCCGTGATCAGCAGCTCAAATCGACACTCCATGAGAAGGTTGAACAGATGGACAAATATAAGATACAACGTGAGCTTATATTACAAAAGGAGAAGGAAATCGATGCCTTTGGTGATATGGCTCATGCTTTGCTTAACAACTCCGGTGCAGATCGCCTGAAAACGTTGACAACGCAAATTACAAATCGTTATCAACTGCTGCAGGTGTTGAGCAAAGAAGTGGTTAACCGCTGGTCTAACCTGGTTGATGACCATCAGTTCTACCAAGACAAGTACAATGAGGTTGACTTGTGGCTGCAGCCAATTGAAACCCAATTGGAGAAGGCTTTGAAAGATGAGCCCACACAGAGCTCGAACATTCTGCAAGTACTGCTATCCGAGAAGGAGCAAGCCGAAGGTTTGTTCGCAGCACTGAATGCAGCAGGCGACAAAGCATTGCCGGAGACTTCTACTCAAGGTAGAGAAAAAATACGGAAGGATTTGCGTGACATACGTGATCGTTGGGATAAACTTGACGAAGGTATACGCAACTTGGAAAAACGTCAGGAGGCTCAAACAGTTCAACTGTCCAGCTACCAGGATATATTAAACCAGACAGTCAACTGGTTGGATCAGGTCGAAAAACTAATCAACAACGAAAATCCAGCCAGCTGGACAAGCGCACAGGAAGTACGTTCTAAGCTGTACAAATATAAATCAACCAACCAGGATATCAACTCTCACAAGCGCATTATTGAGGCTGTTAATGAGAAGGCGGCAACTTTACTGAATAGTGCCGCACCTGCAAACGCCGATGAGATAGCCAAATCTGTTGCTGAGTTGAACAAGCGTTATGAGCAAGTCGGACAGGATTGTGTCAAGCTTGTAGCTGACTTAGATGCTGCTTTCGACGTATACCAGCAGTTCAGTGAGCTGCAAAAGGGCCAACAGGATTATCAGAAGAACCTGTGGGATCGTTTAACTGGTTACTCGGATTACTCTGGCAACAAGGCTGCATTGCAGGCACGTCTGCAAAAAGTCAACGAAATCCAGGATGCCTTGCCAGAAGGTATCGCAAAGCTCAAGGCACTGGAAGAACATGTTGAGCATCATGCCAACAATATACCAGCTCGTTCTAAGGAAGCCATGACACGTGATTTGGCCAATTTGCATGCCGATTTCGAGAAGTTCAGCGGTTCCTTAACTGATGTGAAGAGTGGCCTAGAGAATCGTTTACAGCAATGGAACGACTACGAAGTTGACTTGGATCGTCTAATAAACTGGCTAGGCGAAGCTGAAAATGCACTTAAGAACTACAATCTAAAATCATCATTTGAAGAAAAGGAAGATCAACTTAACCGTTTCCAGTCGTTGACTCAAAATCTGCGTCAAAACGAAGCAGACTTCGAGAAAATGAAGGACGACACTTCCGAGCTTGTTCAGAGTTCTGGAGAGACCAGGATTGCTGTGAACGTGCAACAAGTTTCATCACGATTCCAATCGATACAAGCGACTGCCAAGGAAATTCTCAAGAAATGCGAGCAAGCAGTTCTCGATCACAGTCATTTCAACGAAAAGTACAAGCAGTGCTCCGATTGGCTGGCCAACGCTCAGGCGCGTTATGATGACTGCAGCGATTTGTCTAATGTTGCTTCACGTGATGATCTGCTGAAAAAGCAAATGGTTGTACAAGAACTGTTGGCACAACAACCTACTGCCACACAACTATTAAACAGTACAGTTGAGTTGGGTGAGAAGTGCTACACATCAACAGCTACCGAAGGACGTGAAGCGATTCGTAGCCAGTTGGATGACTTGACCTTCGATCAACTGTTTGACAACATTGCTAGCACTGCACGTAAAATACAGGACAAGATTGCGAAGTGGTCAGGATTTGATGAAACCGCCGACAATCTTAAGAGTTGGTTGGATAATGTCGAAAAGGAGCTACCGGTTGAAATCGAACTTAAGACTACATTGGATGAGAAACGCAATAGATTACAGGCTTATCGTGATGTTCTCAATGACATCAGTAATCATCAGGTTGAAGTGGGAAATCTGCAAGAGATTGCGGCGAATTTGCCAGAGAAAACTGAGCATGTGGATAAGATACTCAAGGATATTGGCGATCGCTTTGGCAAATTACAAAAGCGTGCCCAAGGCTTTGTGGAACGTTATGAGGGCATTGTGAGTGCCCATCAACAATACTCTAAGGCAGTCATGGATGCACAGGAGTTCATTGACGCTACACTGAATACTGTACACTACTGGGGTGATCTTGATTTAGAGCAGACTTCATTGCATACCAATCTGGATCGTTTAAAGAACTTAAAGAGCAGTCTGGCTGACGAATTCCCACGTGTAGATCAGGTACGCGCACTGGGTGAAAAGGTTATTCCCGGTACTATTGATGTTGGTCAGGTGAACATTAAATCTCAAATTGATACTACTCAACAAGAATGGGAAGGACTGCTAGCAACCATAGACTCAACTATCGAAGCCATCGAAGCTCGCTTACAGCAATGGTCAGAATATGAGCAGCTGCGTGACCAATGCCTTGCTTGGATACGCGATACCGACAATGATCTGCATGCAATTGACCTAAAAGAGGATTTGCCAAAGAAACGAGCACAGCTGGATTCTTTGAAGGCTCTGCAGGGCGATGTGCGTGCTAAAGAGTTGGAAGTTGATAATGTCACCGAAAAGGCACAATCCCTGCTTAAGGGTCCATCAAGTACTAGAGCATCTGGTCCCGAATTAGTGGCCAAATATCAGCAAATTTTCCACAAAGTTAAGGACTTAAACAATCGTTGGCAGCAGTACGTTACCTCGCATGAGGACTTCGATAACTCTATCTCAGAATGTGCAACTTGGATTAATGGCATTAAGGAGAAACTAGATTATTGCTCAGACATGTCATCAATGAGCCAAAAGGAACTCGATAAGAAATTAGCTACCATACAAGATGTAATTCTACTTAAGGACGAAGGTTCAGCCCGTGTGCTTAAGATATTGGAACAGGCTCAACATGTTCTTGCTAATACCGCTCCTGCTGGACATGAGGCCATCAATAAAGAGCTGTCAGATCTACAGGATCTGTGGTCTGCCATTGCATTGCGTATTATGGACGTCAAGGCTAATCTAGACGATTCCATAACCCAATGGTCAGGCTTCTTGGATCAAGTACAGACCGTTCGTAAATTTAATGAGTGGCTGGATGGATTACTCAAGGAATTGGGTGAGCATCAAACAACCATGACAGAGAAACGTGCACAGCTAGATCGCGTTAAATCAACTGAAGAAAAGGTACGCGTTGAGAAAATTGACGTCGACTCACTCAAGATCCAGGCTAAGGAAATGATTGCCAGTGGTCAGCAGAGTCAGGCAGCCTTCCAGGCACAAAAGGTCCTGGATACTTTTGACGAATTATTTGCTAAGACACAGAAGTTGCTGTCGGATCGCCAGGATCAGTACAGAGATCATCGTTTGTTTAAGGAAGCCTACGACGATCTGGTTAGCTGGATCAGCCGAGCTCGTGAGAAGTTCCCAGCATTGAAGCAGAGTAGTCTCAGCGATAAGCTGGCCATTGAGAATGCAGTACAGGCCACCGAGGCGCTATTAAATAAACAAGCTCAAGGCGAGCTACTGGTAGAGCATTTGGTGCACACTGGTGAGGTTGTGCTCGCAAGTACGTCGACGCAGGGCCAAGAGATCATACGCAATGATATACGCGCACTACGTGATAGCTTTGAAAGTTTGTTCCGCGAGATCAATCAACAGAAGGAGAACTTGGAAGTTACCATGGTGCAGTGGCGCGCATATAAAGAGGAGTATGAACGTCTTATGGAATGGCTACAGCAAATCGATATACTTGTAAAGAATCACAAACTGAACCTATGTCCAAATCTACCCGAAAAGGAAAAGCAGGTGGCTGACATGCGCGACGTTATGTCACGCCTCGTTAAAGGCAAAGAAGATATTGATAAATTCAATGCCTCAGCTGCGGGACTACTCAAATCCCATTTAGATAGCTATGTGAATAATCAGCTTAGACACTTGGGTTCTGTGTACCAGGTGCAAGTCAACTTGGCCAAGGATGTTTTTAAGAAGGTCGAAACAAATCGTGATCAACATCGTGAGTACGATGCCAATATGAAGTCGGCCAAAGAATGGATCGCAGATGCCAAACGAACAATACAATCTGCTGGCGAAGGCGCAGGCTCCAAGGAAGCGCTGCAGCGTCGTTTAGAACAAATTCAGGATCTGATACGCAATCGCGAACTGGGACAAAATCTCGTACATACCGCTATTAATAATGGTGAGAAAATCATACGCAATACACGCTCCGACGGTCGCGACGCCATTAACAATGAAATGAAAGAACTTCAGACAGATTGGGACCGATTGGTAAAGAAAATGTCTACTGCCAAGGTGCAATTGGAAACTAATCTCTTGCAATGGGCTGATTACAGTTCCAGCTATTCACAGCTGCAGCAATGGATCACCGATCGTGAGGCCAAGTTGCAGCAGGCATGTGAACAGAAAATTATTAAATCGCAACGTGGTCAGCCAGGTCTTAGCAGTGGCCTAAGCGAACGCAAGGCTAATCTGCGCCAGACAAACAACATTGTCCAGGATATTGTTTCTTTTGAGCCTATGATTCAATCGGTAACATCCAAGGCATCCGACTTGCAGCAGGGTGCACCAGCTACCGAAATATCCGATAAATACGAGAGCCTTACCAAGCAAGCGAAGGATCTATACGCCAAACAAAAGAATACTATTGATAGCTACCAGGCGCTGATCGATGCTGGCAATGAATTTGCCACCTGGTTGCGCAACGCCAAGGAGAGGCTGAGCAAGTGCTCCGAGCCAACTGGTGATAAGCAAGCTTTGGCGGAGAAGACACATCAGCTGAAGATTCTGCAAGGTGAAGTTCCCGAAGGTGCTACAAAGTTGCAAGCGGCACTGGCGCAAGGTGAAATCGCCTGCCGTACAGCAGAGCCCGAGGATTGTGCCATTATAGAAGAAGAGGTCGCATTGCTGCAAGAAGAATTTGATGCATATGTTGAAGCACTCAACAAGGCCAAGGATTATTTGGAAGTTGGCATCGTCAAGTGGTCAGACTACCAGGATCAATACACCGAGGCGCTGGATTGGTTAACTAAGACCGAAGCGCTGGTTCAGTCTTATAATAAACTACAAGACAGTCTTACCCAAAAGAAGGTGGTACTTGAAGAATTCCAGGGTCATCTGCAAACACTATTCGATTGGCAGAAGACTCTGGATCATCTTAACATGAAGGCTCAAGTACTACTGGAGACCTGTTCCGATACACGCATAAGTAATGCCGTTATGCAGCTCACAACCAAATACAATGCGCTGCTTACATTGGCAAAGGAGGTCATGAGACGCTTGGAGATGCACTACCAGGAGCACCAACAGCATCATACTCTGTACGAAGAGTGTCAATCATGGATTGAAAATACACGCGAGAAACTTGCCGATTGCGAACAAATACCCGGTACTCTGAATGAAGTGCAAATTAAACTCAATACCGTGAAGAACTTGCGCCAAGGTTTTGAAACTGGTCAGAATAAGCTGCGCTACTTGCTGGAACTTAAAGAAAAGGTCATCATGAATACCGAACAAACAGGAGCTGCTAAAATTCAAGAGGATACAGAAGCACTCAAGCAGGACTTCGATAAACTACTGGTTGATCTTAACGATGTGCGCCAGAAACTGTCGAATCGTCTAGCTCAACTTGAGGAGATCTTCAAGCTATACAAGATACTACTTGAATGGCTGGAGGACATTGAGCCCAGTGTAAAGGCAAGCGACGAGTATCTCAACGATTTGAGCGAAAAGCGTGCTGCGCTTGAAAAGTTCCGTGTCACGCAACGTGACATTAATGGCCACAATGACATTATCGAAAAGATCAACACGCGCTTGCGTGAAGATAATAGCCTCGACAAGAACGATTTCCAGCCAGGACTAAGCAGATTTGAAGATATACAGGCTCAGGTCAATAAAATCATTGAATCTTTGGAGAACCAGGTGAATAATCATGAAAAGTACAAGCATGCATACAATGAGCTACAAGATTGGCTGCGTCGTATTCGCATTGAAGTTGAACAGTGCGCAGATTGCCATGGCGAAAAGGGTCAAGTCGAGGATCGTCTTAATCGTCTTGGCGATATACAGGCCACTTCCATGGAGGGCAAATCGCTGCTAGATGCTTGCGAGGAGCTCAGCCAGGCTGTAATTGCTACTAGCGGCAATGAGGGCCAAGACAATGTTGCTCAAGAGATCAAACATTTGAATAGTGAATGGGAAACATTGCAGGCCCTGTCCCGCGATGCGCGCAATGGTCTTGAAACCTGCCTCGCCGCATGGCAGACATTCTTGCAGAAGTTCAATAAGATCCATTTGTGGATTGAGACAATGAGCAAGCGCGTTGCCAAATCTCAGGAAGCCGAAAACAAAGCACCCGAAGATTTGGTCAATGCCAAGGTAAGCTACCAACGTAAAGTCCGCCACAACTGTATCGCACGCAACGCTAACCGAAATCTGAATTACTAAAACGACTGCACTCTCTCCAGTAGCACACAACAAAAAAAATTAAAACTAATATACGTATACACTAATCCACATTGCTAATATTTCAGCTAATCACCTAGACACAATTGCAGCTAATCATTTATACACAGACTTTGTCTAACGCCTTATATGCTTTATGTGCCTTTTAACACAATACATTCGATTTAAATATTTAATTAATCTCGAAATCCTGTCTTAGAAACTGCTGGATGAAGTGCTTGCTGAGAAGGAGAATGTCGAAGATCTAAATGACAACTGTGAGCTGCTGATGGAGCAAAGCGCCTGCACACGTATCCGCGACCAGACTATTGAAACACAGGCCAATTATACCAAATTATTGACTGCTGCTCAAGGACTGGTCGCTAAAATTGAAAAGAACTTGTCCGATCATACAGAGTTCCTTAACTATAAGAAGGAAATGGATGCCTGGATCGAGAAAGCGCAACAAGTACTCGATGACTGTGGTATCGATGGTGATGCCAATATCATTGCACAAAAACTGGAGACTGTTAATGTAACTATTATATAAATTTTAGATTTAATTATATACAATTATATTTAATAAATATTCTTAACTTCACAGTCACTTGCCTCACATTTACCTGAAGGCCAACATTTGCTTGCCATGGTGCAGGATGCCTACTCGAAGGCCTCGAACATCACACCTGAGGACAAACAGGAGAAATTACGTGAGCTTATGACTAAGGTACGTGAGGATTGGGATGCTCTGGGTCTGGCTGTTAAACAGAAGCTGAGCGATTTGAAACAAGCCCAAAATCGCTGGAGCGACTTTGCAGCCAACAAGGATAAACTTGATAAATGGCTGACAGAAACAGAGAAGACCATGAAGGTAGCACCAGCCACCAAGGGTGAATTGAGCGAAATGAAGACTCTGTTGGAGCGCTACAAGACGCTTTCCAATGAGCTCAAACAAAAGGGCAACGACTTGGATCAACTCATGTCGGAGGCACGCGATTTGGGCACCGAGGTGGATGCAGTTAATCGTTTGCAATCGCGTTGCGACAAACTGAAGAGCGATTGTGCTGCTTATATCAAAGATCTGGATCAGGAGATATTAGATTACAATGCTTACCATCAGAGTCTACAGGATGTAGAGAAATGGCTACTACAAATATCCTTCCAACTGATGGCACACAATTCACTCTTTATATCGAACCGTGAGCAAACCCAAGAGCAAATAAAGCAACACGAAGCGCTACTCGGTGAGATACAAAAGTATCAGACTAATTTGGATGACCTGAACGCCAAGGGTCAAGCACAAATTAAACGTTATGAACCTACAACCCGTGAAATTCGCCAAACAGTTGAGTCGCAATTGAAAAACATACAGGACAGCTACAACTCGCTGCTCCAAACATCCGTTCAAATAAAAAATCGCCTATTGGAATCCCTGGCCAAATTCCAGGAATACGAAGATACGCTTGAGAACATTATGCACAACCTAGAAGCGTATGAGCCGATAATACAAACAGAACTGGAAGCTCCAGCTACCAGCTTGGAATTGGCACAGAATCAACTTAAATGCGCACAGGACATGCAACACAAGCTGAACAACGAGAAGTCTCGACTAGCAGCTGCCGTGCAGGCATGCGAAGCAGCCACAGCATCGATAAGTCGTCCGAGCTCCCCATTGGAGACAGCCATGCATGCTATACCCGAACGTGAACTGATGGTGCGCGCCAAACTCGAAGATCTGCTGGATCAGGTACGTTACAAATCTTCTATACCAATTGTTTATACCTTTTTTTTGTAGATGTTACAATTCTTGCTAAATCCAAACAACCATTTAAAGGCGTTTCTTATTGACAAAATTAGGTAGCAAATGTGGATTAAATTATATGAAGATTTTAATTTGATAGAGTTTAGAGCAAAAACACAATCGATTTTTCTATTCTGTCATGCATATTAAATCTATAATATTATTCTATAAATTGTTCGTTTTGAAGTTTGATAACTTGTATTTAATGTGTCAAACATAAATTATATCAACAAAACTAAAAAAAACTAAGAATTACACAGTCAGTATAAGGATAAATAATATAGAATATATTCAAGTGCTGCTCAATTTGAATTGATAATTTGCAATTACGTGTCACCCTAATCATGATTAACATTAATAGCGCAGCAGAAGAAGAGGTAAAACCAATTTTAATTGCCATAATTTTGTCAATATAGAAATGCCAAAAAAAAATTTTTAATGCTGCTTAAGTAGTTAATTTATTAATATTTATTATTTTGCTAACTTTGCTCTCTTTATTTTATTAAATTTTACTTTTACCCCTAACCCCATTATACAAAATACACCAAAAACAACACCCCCAACACCGCTCTAACTTACGTTGATTTGCCGCACCGTAACCGTTTTTGTTGTAAACACCAACGCACTACCACGCCCACTTTTTGCCCGCCTGCCTATGCTTTGCTCTCTAAACCGTCCAGCCAGCGCCAATTACTCAGAGCTCAACCAATGATCACGTCGATGATGTCGACGATTTCAGCGTTGAGCTCACCGAAGTGAATGAGGCGCTATTGGATCCCATTGCTCATGAGCGTATTAGCAACTATCGTCGTATAGTACGCTTGAATAGTGCACATGTTATCAAACTGAATGCACTTCTCGCTAAGGTAAGATGCGCCTGACTAGAGGTGTTAAGTGCTGGCGGCATGGCTTTTACATTTTCTATGCAATTTGATACTGAGTTATTGATGTGCATTAATATTGAAATACTTAACTAAATGAATGTTTCATTTATAGGTGCAATCCCACTTGGGTGGTTTGACTGCATCCGTTAGCGAACTGGAGCAACAGCAGAAGCAGCGCGCTGAGCTTCAAGATTGGGTTAAGAAGCAGCAGACGTCTGTCTCGGATTGGTTGATGAGACCTTGCAAGCTGCGCTCAGAAGCAGCACAACAGGAACTTGTTTCCATGAATGATCTATTGAATTCTATTGGAGATAAACGTTCTCAGCTGATGCTAGAGATGACCGGTTCATGTAAGTAATACCAATATAATATATAATTTGCTCATTATTTACGTATGCCAATATCTTTATAGTGGCTGATGAGGATACAGATCTGGATGATAATATTGACAAATTGGAATCGGAGCTGATGGATGCCATTGCGAAGAAGCAGGCCGGTCAAAATATTATCGATGGCTATCGCCAGGGCATGCAGGATGTGCAGAACTGGTTCGATACATTGATAAAGCGCATGGATGTGCTAGATCGCGGCTCTGGTCTCAATTGTGGTCAGAAGATGGCTTCCATAAATGAGATTAAGAATGAATACGAACTGCAGGGTCATCCGAAAATACAGGAGCTTAAAGGCAAAGCTGCTCAGGTGGCTGAAGTTATTAGCAATTTGGACGGTCAGCAGGTTGAGGAGCAAATGAAATCGTTGGATCGTCGCTTTGCCGACCTGGGCAAGCGAATTGATCGGAAGGCTCAGCTTTTGGATGTGACCAACAAGGGTGTCGATGGTGCCAAGGGTGAGATTGACCAACTGCAGCAATGGGTTAAACAACAAATTGAAGAACTGCAGGCACCTGCAGCGTTGGGCTACTCGCCCAAGGATGCTGATGCACGTCAACAAAAGATCAAGGGCTTGATGAAGGATGCCGAGGCAAAACAATCGCTGGCTGATGTGCTCGAGAAGCGTATTGCTAACATGCAGCCCGAACTGGAGCCTGCCGAGTATGCTCAGTTAGAGTCTGCTTTGCGTAATCTGAATAGCGAGAACCGCAACTTGTCGGGTGTCCTCAAATCTGAGCTAGATCGTGCTCTGGAAGCCAGCAAGGCACGTAAAACC
This sequence comes from Sphaerogastrella javana, assembly GCA_037040025.1. Lineage (NCBI taxonomy): Eukaryota > Metazoa > Arthropoda > Insecta > Diptera > Drosophilidae > Sphaerogastrella > Sphaerogastrella javana. Next base: position 3,544 of record JBANCZ010000658.1, on the reverse strand, counting down.
CTCGAGAATGACTTGGACAAGGCACGTCAATGGCTGAAGTCGAAGATATCCGAAGTGCGCAAGCTGCCTGTGTACCATCCCCTAACCTCGACTGAGATCGAGAAAAAGATTCAGGAAAACAAGAAGTACGATGATGACGCTAAACAATTCAATGATAGCGTGTTGACCGATGTCCAGCGCCAAGCAGCAAACATTATGAAAGACTGTGGCGATGCTGACAAGGCGGCACTGCAGAAGATCTTGGATGAAATCGCAGCCGACTATCAGACGCTAAAGGATGAGAGCGGCAAGCGTGGCAAGTCCTTGGATGATCTACTACAAGGACGCAAGGCATTCGAGGATTCAATGAAGAAAATGGGTGACTGGCTCAATGAAATGGAAACTGCTACCGAAGGAGAACTGCGTACTACTAGCCTGCCCGTGCTGGAAGAGCAACTGGCTCACTACAAGAAGTTGCTGGACAATGCCAATAATATGGGAGGTTTGATCAACGATGTATCGGAGCAGGGCAAGAGCATTCTGCCAACGCTTAGCAACGCTGATAAATTGAAACTGAATGATGATATCAAGAACATGAAGGATCGCTATGGTCGCATCAAGCAAACCATGGATGATCGTGTCAACACATTGGGTGACCACATTAAGAAATACAAGGATGCCAAGAATCGTCTGGCCGATTGCAGTCAATTCCTTGGCACCATACAGCAACGTTTGCGTGAATTGAACCGACCCATTGGCTCTCGAATGGAGGACGTGCAAGATCTATTGGGTGCCTATGAAGGTATACTTAAGGAACTCAAGGATAGCAAGAGCAAAATGGGTGACATGCAAATGGATGATCTGCCCGAATTGCAAAGTATTCTAACCCAACAGGACGACATGATCAAAATGATTGAAGATCAACTTGCACATTTGCGTCAACTTCTGCTTCTGCGTGAACAGTTTATTGCTTTGATCAATGAAATAATCGCTTTCATTATGAAGTACACCGATGTCATTATTGACATTGAGAACTCACCCGATAGCCTTGAGGATAAGATTAACAAATATGACGATGTCATTGTCAAGATTCAAGAATGTGAAGGTCTCCTGGCTTCGGCCAACGACAAGGGACAAAAGATTGCCTCTGAAGGCAACGCTGCGGACAAGAATAGCATTACCGAACAGCTACAATCGTTGAAGAATCAGTTGCAGAATCTGCGCAAGGCTGTCGAATCGCAGCGTCAGAAGCATCAATTGCAACTGGAGTCTCACAAGAAGATGGCTTCCGATTTAAGCGACATACTCGATTGGTTGCACAACAATGAAGGCGTTGCCAAGTCGCGTCCTCTGCTGGACCGTGATCCCGAGTCGGTGGAGCGAGAACTTCAGAAACATCACTCCTTGAGCCAGGACATTGATAACTATTTGAACAAGTTCAACAAAATTAACGATAGTGTCAAAACCGAGGTGGGCATGCCCAGCTCGCTGCTCGAAATGCTTTCGGAGGGACGTTCTCTAGTCGCGTCACTGCCGCATGAGCTGGAGGAGCGCGAGAAATACTTGAAGAACAATCGCGATTCACGTCTAGAATACATGCAGTTGGTGGCCAAATTCAATGATTGGGTGCACGAGGCAGAACTACGTTTGCAGAATAGCCAGCATGGCATTGATTACGAGCATCTGGTCAACGATTTGGATGAACACAAGATCTTCTTTGGCAATGAGGCGCCCATACGTAATCTGGTGCACAAGCAAATCCAGGATGCAGCCGATAAGATTTGGTCCTCACTCAATAACTATGAACAATCAGAGCTGTCCACCGAGTTATCACAGTTCCAAACCAAATTGGCCAATACTCTGGCCAATGCCAAGACCCAGCAATCGGAACTCGAAAAGGAGGCAGAACGCTGGCGTGAATATCAACAGTCGATCGATCGAGTCAAGGCTACAATTGAGCGTACTAAATTTATCGATGAGCCTGTACAGAATTTGGCTGGCCTACACTTTAATATTCAGAAGCTGTCGCATGCCATTGGAAATGTGCAGGTGAGTGATAAAGCATTCGACAAAGGAATCAAAACTTGGCGTTGGAGTAGACAAATATTTTTGCAATTAAGATGATAGCGTTTATTCCAATAGAAGAAGTTTCTCAATGAACTTTATTTTTTTTTATAACTATGCTAAAACATAAATAATTTGAAATATTCATATGGTTACTCATTTATATACATATGTTTGCTTACTGCTGGTGTTATGTCGTGTGTGTATTTAAGAAGACCAGTTTTAGCCGAGGATGACACAGCGCGATTCTTTTCATAAGATCCCGACACCTTGGAATGACTACAAAAACACTAAAAAAAGTACTATGTATCAGCAAAATACATTGAGCATGTATATGCAGTCATTTCATTGCCAGAGAGTTCAATTTTGCCGGCCGGCATAAGCAAAGCTGCACTGCGTCCTCTCTTATATTCCGCTCTTTTTTTTTACTTGCTTTCTCTTTTACTTGCACTCACACACACACTCTTTTTGCGTTCTTGCGCTTCGTTTAGTTGTTTACTTTTATGAAGGGGAATACAAAAAAATATTTAAATACATCTCAATAGTTTACCTTGAGATCTCATAAATGAGTTAAACTTTTAACCCGCACTTGTTAATCTTATCAACGGCTAAGTCATCTGACAAACATAGTTTCGGAATTATACATATTTTTTTAATTTATTGCTAAACCAGCATTTGCCGTTCCTGTTACAGTATTTACTAATGATATTCCAGAAGCATTAACTGAATAAACAAGCATTAAGCGGGTTCCTGCTGTAACAGGAATATTTAAACCTGTTAAACTACCACTTGTTATTTGACCAATTGAAACGACTCCAGTTATTGCAGGTGACATAGTAATTAATGTTCCTGCAATTGGTGAGAAATTATTATCAGTGCCAGAATTACTATACATTTGAGCAACAACATTTATAGTTGTGCCAACTAAAGTTAGTGCTACTGTAGTGCTAAAAGATGCTGCAAATGCAGTAATTGTACCATCACGAGGAACAACAAAAGACTCATTTCCTAGTCCAGCTAAATTAATAGTAGCACCAAGAACAACTGTACTTATAGTTGATGCTCCAAATCCTACATAACCAGGTAATCCGGCTAAACCACCAACAATTGTAGTTAATGCCATTGGTGTTATTCCTGACGAAAATGGTATTATTGCACTTGAACCAGTAGGTCCAGTAGGTCCAGTGTCACCAGTAGGTCCAGTAATACCATCAGCACCAGTAGGTCCAGTAGGTCCAGTATCCCCAGTAGCACCAGTAATACCAGTGTCACCAGTAGCGCCAGTAGGTCCTGTAATACCATCTAAGCCAGTATCACCAGTAGGTCCAGTAGGTCCTGTAACACCATCAGCACCAGTAGGTCCAGTAGGTCCAATATCGCCAGTAGTTCCAGTAGCCCCAGTATCACCAATAGCCCCAGTAGGTCCAGTAATACCATCAGCACCAGTATCACCAGTAGCACCAGTAGGTCCAGTAATACCATCAGCACCAGTGTCACCAGT
>JBANCZ010000657.1:0-31256 GCA_037040025.1 Sphaerogastrella javana | reverse complement strand
GTCTTTTGCCATGTGTACACACTGAAAGCGTCTTTGTTTATTAAATGCGTATGCATTTTAAAATTGAAATAAACATACAAAATATGTTAAAAATCATTTATGTAAGCAATATAATTTAATTAATAGATTATTAAATTATTTAATATGTTATTAAATTTTATAATGTACTAAATGATGTAATAGATTTGAATACGCGCGTTAATATAGTGTTGCCACATGGGCTTACACTTTGCTTAAATGTTATTTAAATGCAGTGATATGGCAACCCTGCTGGCTAAATGTGGCACACTGACAGCGTCTTTGTTTTATTAAATGTGTATAAATTTAAAAAATACTAATAAACACACAAAATACGCTAAAAACTATTAATTTAAACGATTTAGTTTAATTAAGAGATAATTAAATTATATAATATGCTATAAAATTTTATAATTTGTAAATGATTAAAAAGATTTGAATACTCGCGTTTATGTAGTGCTGCCATGTGCTTACACTTTGCTTTGCTTTGCATTGATGTGGCAATCCTGTTGGCTGAATGTAGCAACATACGTTACTTTTCAAATTATATAATTTGTATATTTAAGATTAGTTCATTATATTTATATAGCTATGAAACTAACATCTTTTGAGTTAAAGCCGCCTCTATGAAATCTTTGCTTAAATTGTAATGAACTAATAAATAAATTGCGCTACTGCGGCTACTGTAAAAAAACCAATCAAAACTCCTAGACTGAGAGCCAGCGAAAAAGAAAGAGATGAAGAGCCTCGTTATCAACTTGATTATGGCTAAATAATTGCCAAGGCGCATGCGGTGCACAATTTACGAGTGCAGCGGCGCCTACACAGCAGAAAGAGAGAGAGCGAGAGAGAGAGAGAGAGAGAGGGTGAGAGAGAGGGAGAAGAAGAAGTAGAAGGAGAAGCACTAGGGACTCCCAGTGAGCAGAGAAGAGTCACGCTTTTGGACCTGGACCACTACAGCACCTCCTATAGGGCTGTAGCTGCTGCTGCTGCTGTGACAGAAGTGTTTTTTGGCATGTCAAATGGCCGTTGAGCCCCCGCGCAGCCACCCTCTGTGACACAGAGGTTTATAAATATATATACTTATAAATATATATACTTATATAAATATATATATGTATATGTATGCATGCATTGACTGCCTTTTAATAACATTATGGAAACGCGTGTTTTACAGCTCATCAGAGTCAGAGTCGCATTGCTTGCATTTTTTCGTGCTAACCAGTCTGGCAGTCAGGCGGACAGAAAGAGAAAGGGACAGATGGACATAGAGACAGGCGGAGAGTCAGGCTGGCTGCCAGTTAAGAGTCAAGTCCTCGCACGGCTGGCGGTCGCTTGGGGGTCGTCGTCATCGAGCAACAGCGGCGCCCTCCCATTGCGGCACCATGCAGCCAGGCGCGTCGCCTTCTGCGCAACCGCAGCCACCGCTAAACAAAAGCCAGAAGCAGCTTACACACACAAACACACACACACACACACACACACAACCACAACATACACACACACACACTTAGCTGCCAATAAGCATGGGCAGGCTATAATTTTCCAATATGCAAATGTGTTTGTGCCACAAAATGGCGCAGCGGCTGCCACAGCCGGAGACGGAGACGTGGACGAAGTCGGAGCACGTGGGACGCAGACCGCATCCAATAGCGACGTGCGCTCATTAAGGACCCTATATATATACATATATATAGTGGTAGCATTGTGTGTATGTGTGTGTGTGTGTGTGTGTGTGTGTGTGAGTGGCCAAAACCATTGACAATTATGCAATTTTGCAGCACGAATAAACAAATTATTTGCGCTAAATTAAATCTGCAGCTCGTGCTGCGCGCACTTTTTCAAGAACGCCTTCGAAATTTACAAAAAAAATTTAAGTATATATAGTACATATACCTATATATATATATATATATATATAGGGAGAGAGAGAGAGAAAGTATAGAACCTTGTTGATTTCCTGTGGATTGACATGTGGCATGATGCTGCTGCTGCCACTAAAGATCTTGAAGTTGATGAATATGATGAAGTTGATGATTATGATGATGTTCACCAATGTTGAGTTTAGTAAGTTTGCTTTTTTTTGATGTGATGGAGCTATTGAAGCCCCCGTTGAAGCGTGTTAAACACAATGCGCATTTGCTTTGAATTGAGAGCCTGTGCACACAGACAAAAGCTGCGTGCTGTGCGCAACGGTTCTTCTTTCTTCGTGTTACCATGGAAATGGAAGTCCTTAAATCGGAAGCGATTTATGATTTGAGACGTGACATTACTTGTGAGTTTTTTATTGCTTAATTGATTGAATTTTCTCATTATGCTTATAACATTTTTTTTAAATTATTTCTTTGAAATTTTTAAAAGATTTACTGAATGGGCAAATAGGTAAACAAAAATTTTTTACATAATATATATTTCATTTAAACATTTTATATTAATTAATTACTAATTGTTTATAATATAATGAAATGACGAATGTGTTATATAAAATATATCACTTAATTTGTATTTAGTTATTTCAACGAAACAATATAAAAATTGTTGATTAAAAAAATTTAAATACATTTAACATTCATCAAAAAAATATTGTTAGAATAGCTAAATATATTTATGTGACTAAAACGAATGGAATCTGAGAATATTTTGAATTATAGTTATTATATTAGATATTATTATAATTTAATTAATTTTTATTTTTCATTTATTCCTGTCACTAATAGTATTGAAGAAGTATATAAGATTCCAAATAAATAATCAAATTATTATTTTAAAAATATATAAAATTCCAACTGTATAATAAAAATATTATTTTAGAAATATAAACAAATTCAATAATAAAAATATTATTGAAAAACTATATAAACATTTAACTGAATATTAAAAATGATATAAAAATGTATAAAAAACAACAAACGCTAGCAAATTTTATTCTATAACTTTATAAAATTCTGATTAAATGTTACAAATATTTTTAAAGAATGTATTAAATTTAAATATTAAATTAAAATTCTCATATATATTATCGTTCTTATAACATAGGAGCCTCATTATTGTATACATTTTCTTCTCATTGCTTAGATTTCTCACAATTTTGAAAAGTACTGCCTTTCATTACAGTTTCGGTTTTTTTTTAGTTTTAATTGTTGGTTTAGCATTTAGCGTTGTTAATTGTAAATCATTAAATTTATAATCAGTTTTTTCTCTATTATTGTTGTTGTTTTTTGATATTTCAACGCACCTTTAATGAAGCCTCGGCAAGCAATCTACATAATTTATGAACTTCGACTTCGATTGTTATTGTTTATATAATCAAGAAGAAAAAAAAAAGAAAAAAAAAATAGAAACGAATGCACAAGATAAATGATTATTGAATCCGTAGTACGATATATAGAAAGGAAATTTATGCGCAACAAATTTTAGCGCATTGTTTTCTAATTTTTCGAACGAATTGGAAACTAAATCGATTTTTATACACGCACAATAGACGTAAAAATGTACTATATCTATAGGGTAATGTACTCTTCTAGCTTTAGCTCTATCAATTTTCCCACTCACTCTCTCTCTCTCTCTCTCTCTCTCTTTCAATGTCTGTCTCTCTCTTGAGCTCCATCTATTTGTATTTATCTTTCTCTGTCTATCTCTTTATATATGTATCTATATATCTATATCTTTCGTTTTTAGCGATTTCAATTACATATCATTTGGCCTCAACTTGTTCACAGGTGTGAATTATTTTCTGAAGAGGTTTTTTTTTTGTTGTTCTTGTTGTTATTTTCTTGTAATGAAAAAACCATAAATCATGGCACAAATGAAGTTCAACTTGGGTTATTTTTTTGTGTTTGTGTGTGGGGGGCTTCAGGCTTCAGTACCATATTTTATTCTTTATATATATATATATTTTTATGCCTCTCCATGCTCACTCTGAGCCCTCTGATATTCTCCCTCTCTCTCTCTCTCTATCTCTCTGTTCACTCTACTCTTTATTCGTTCTCTTCAACCTATTCTCCCTCTGCTTACTCTTCTTCCCCTTCACTGTACCATCCACCTTCTCGCTCATCTCTTATGCTTTATTGTAAAGTGTAACATTGATTAAGCATTATTAGCGTTTATTGTTGTTCTTGTTGTTGTTTCTATAGTTTTTGTTGTTCCTTTTCTATTCTCTGACATTCTCTGTTCCATTGTAGACACATTGGCCGCGCTTTGCTCTTACGTTTCTTCCTTTATTTCTGTTGTTTTCCTCTCATTGTTGTTGTTGTTGTGCTCGCAGTGGGACACTTTCCATCATCAACACTTTGGCATGATGGAACGTTTCGTTGGCCAGCACTGTCAGATCCAACCCCAACCCCGACCACAGCCCCCCAACCCCAACCCCAAACCCAAACATAGGGTCTAGAACATAGAACATGGAACATGCGCCTGCGCCATGGCTCAAAAACATAGAGAGAGGGCTAGAGGGAACTGAAGGAGTGATTGGGGATTGTGGTAGGAGTGCATGAAGACCCTATACATATTGATCTATGTGTGTCGGTTATTCATATTGTTTGGTTGCTGTAAATCAAAAATTGATTTGCTCTAATGAAGTTTTTAATGGACTTCACAAAACATATAAACTCTATGGGCGCATACTATATATAGGTATTTAATCGTATACCATATATCTGTTCATGCTTGTAAAATCAATCTATTAATGCCATTTTTCATTTAGTTTTTAATATGCACATTAAATTAAAATAAACTTGAAAATAAACTTTAAATTGAGCTTTAAAATGAATAATATCTATGGTAAAATCTTAAATTTTTTACATATTTATGTCTATATGTCTATATGTTAATAGTTAAATTTCATATTTTTGAACATTTTATGTAGCCTAAAGTAAAATTTAACATTTTTTGTTATTTTTTGTGGTCTATGATTAAACTTTAAAATAAATTTTTATTTTAAGCTTTAAAATATATAATGTCTACAGACAAATTCTAAATTTTAATATTTTATTTATTTGTCTATTAAAAAATTTGTCATAGAGCTTTAAAATTTATAATATACACTGTAAAATTTTGCATAGTAAAATTTTTATTGTTGTAATTTTCTGTAATAGATAGTTACACTTTGAATTTTTAATACGGTTTAAAAAGTTAAATTTTAAATTTTTCTGTAAAATATAGTAAAATTTAAAATTTTGTTTAAATGCTGTACTTGAATTTAAAGTTTTTATGTTTTTCTGAAGAAAGATTTGATTGTTAAATTTAATTGTTAATCTCCACAATTTTTGGCAATTTTTAATATAATTTTTAGTTCTCTGTATTCAATTAAAATTAAATATTTTGTTTAAGAGTCTAATTATTATTTAAAATTCAACTTATAATGTGTTTAATCGTAATTGTAAATAATTGAGCGCATTTAATAGATTTATTTATTTTTATTATTACCCAATAATTATTAATTTAAATCAACATTTACATCCTTGACATGCTTTACATGGCCCTAAACAAATCATAGCCAAATAATGGCCAAAAAAGGCTAAATCAAAGTGTATAGTATGGTTAGTACATGGCCAATAGCATTGCCAAAAAACTGACAAAACAAATAAAGCATAAAACGAATAAAGTGAACAAAAGAACGGGAGAGAGACGACAAAAAGAGGAGAAAGCAAAGGCCATTACTCAAGGCGAAAGGTGTGTGGAGAGAGGAGAGAATCGAGGTAAGAAGAATCATCGAAACGGCCAATAAAATTGCTGGAGAAATGGTCATAAACACAGCGACTGCTGGGACAAAAAAGGGCCACTGCTGTTGGCCTGGCCAGTTGAGCATTCACAGTGATTTTTCGGCCAAAAAAAATTATTGGGGGGGAAAATTGATTTTGCGGTAGCCGGGACCATAAATGTTTGTTGCACGGCTACAACATGCAACATGCCACACGAAGCGCACTCAAAGCAGGCACAAAGAAGGGCAACAGGGGGATGTGGAGGAGTATGGCTAAACGCGAACTGGCCAAATCAAATTGCAACTGGGAAACTGGATTTGCGGTCTTGCGCAGTTGTTGGCGGGGGAAAAACCTTTGACAAAGTGAGAAATATGCATGGCAACAGAACAGGACACACAGCTACCCTTTTACCCCTCCTCACTACCCTACAACCAGAACCCTACACGCTACCCTTTGGCATACGTAGCGCCAAGTGGCGCAGAGTGAGCTACAAAGAGAGTGGGAAAGAGAGAGAGCGAGATGAGGGGAGTAAGGGACTCTGCTTTGGAGGAAATATGATGACATATCGCGTCATAGTTCAAACGGCAGGGAATCCTCTGATCAATTTTGTACACAGCAAGGCGCCATCTTTTCGGATGGCCAGTATTGCGTAGAGCTCGCTTTGCAGATACCCTACACGGTGAAGGTATGAACAATTTGCATGTGAAGTATGTAATGCAATATTAACCTTAAAGTGTGTAGAAGAACCAAGAGTCAAATGGTCGAATATCTATTCCAAAGTTACGAATATTTTGTGTATGTAATTAATTTTTTAGTGAATATTTATTGTATCTGCTCTTTCGAATTTGATCTAAAGATATTGTTGCATTTTTTTCAATAGTTATAGGATTTAAGGTCAGATTACTTAAAACGACCTATGGATTCTATAGGAGCTTTAAAAAGTGATTAAATTCAAGTTCTACAAATTCTAAAGAGTTTTTATTATATTCTGTTTATTCGTTTAGATATTTTTAAGGTATTCAAAATTAAATTCTACTAGTTCTAAGTTATACTAATTTTATTAAGAAATTTTATTATATTCTTTTGGATATTTTTAAGAATTTTAATTTGAGATTATATACCATTATTTACGTGATATTTCTGTAAATATATATACTCTCTTGTACATAGGATTAATTTAATATATATTAATACATTCATACTGAATTAATTATATCATCTCTCACTTGTCGCTTATACGCTCCCTACAATATATGCAAGAATTCTCTTAGATTTTCATAAGCATAGATAGAGGAAGAGTATCCAGAATTTGCTATATCATCGTATTCTCTATGCATACTTGTTGTTTATGTGCTCTTATTTTGGTTTAGGTTCTGTATATGCAACTTGGCCTGGTCAGTGGCGCATTTTGGCTCGAGTGCACCAAATCGTGGCCATAATTTTTTATTATGCCCCAGCGCAGACAGTGTCTGGCTTAAGGGACTCGGAATGGAGACCCTTAAACCATATACTATATACATATAGTATATACTATGAGTAGTTTTAGTTCTGCTTCTTGCAGTGTTTGGGCTTCTGTTGGTTTCGTTTCAGACATCGAAGTGCAGTTTTGCATTTGAGTAGCCATAAAAATAATTAATTGGCTTTTATGTGGCAGGAGCCGTTGCAAATATTTGCTGCCTTTCTGGCGCTTTTCGCTCCGTTTTCTTAGCTCTTTTTTGTAGTTTTTTAGCTTCTTTTACTTTAGTTGCTTTTTTTTTGCTACAACTGCAATGGCGTCTCTTTGCCTTTTAATTAGTGTTATTAATTATCATCAACAACTTCATTATCTTCAACAACATCATCATCATTATCGACAACATCATCATGAACATAATCATCGACAATATCATCATCATTATGATAGCTTGCATCTGTTTTGTGGTTACACAAAACTCATTTCCGTTTGGCAGACATTTTGTTCCATTTGTACATTCTCTGTTGTTGTTGTTGTTTTAGTTGTTTGTTGCTTTTGTTGTTAACGTTGTTGGTGCGTTTGGTTGGGTTTTAATGTCTAGTAGGCTGTACATTCATCCATTACAGCCAAAGCCAAAGCTTAATTAGTTTTGTGGTCATCCATTTGGTAAACAAGTTTTGGCTTTACCTTCTGCTCAAACTCTTTTTTTCTGGCCCAAATGATTGTTTTCTGTTTCATGTGGGCTTATAACCATGATTTGTCCATCATTAATAGAACATTTTCCTCAATAGCAACAACAAAACAATGGTGAACATCGTACAAAAAAGCCAATTTAATTGTTCATTTCGTTTGCATGTTTGAGGCATATGTAAAAGGCAAATGAGACAGGGTTTATCAAATGTAATCGAAATCGATTGGTTTAGTAGGGTCTGCCGGTCTATAAAATAAAACTTTACTATACTAAATTAAATCAAAATACATTTATTCCAATATTTTTAAAGCTTAATTAGGAAATATTGCATTGAAATACCAAAAACCTTAACAAATATGGAGCGGTTTCTATTAAGAACCTTTGAATTCCTTTAAATGATATAACTTTCCTTTGGGAAGGTGCTTAATATAAAGTATATCATTATTTACATATAATTATAATTTTTTTTTTTGTAATTTCTCAATACTAAACAACAATTATTAATTTTAAAAATTTAACTTTTTTTTGCATTTTTTCTATTTTAATTATCAACTGATTTAATTTTCATAATTTTTGTAGATCATTAAAATATGTTAGTTTGCTTTCGCTACCGAACACCGCAGCGTTGATTACTTGTATTATAATGAAAATTATTTTAATTACAATAACTCATTAATTTAATGCTACTCCACCCCCCTCTTCCGCATTCCCTTTCAACAGCAATTTACACGCTGTGCAACATTTTCCACATTGTTTATGGCTTGCATTTTCTATTTTCACAATGATGTTGATGAAAATTGTTTCACACTGTGACTGCAGTTTTGTGCGCATAAATTAATGAAAATTGTAAAATACGGATGTGGTAGCCACAGCTTGGAAAATGAAGAAAAACGCGCAGCTACATGACATAATCACATGAAAGCAACGACGCGGTTTTTCCTCATTCTGCAAAGGAGTAAGAAAATTAAAAATAAGCGCATAAATAAACAAGAAAATCGTGGCGAAATTTAAAATTTTAAGCAGAAGCGAATAACAAATGTGAATGCACACAAAATATATGAAAATTTGAGGGTTTTTTTTCGATATTATGATGCTTTATATAATAATAAAGGGCCTTTTAATAAAAGATCAATGTTACAATTGTCCAGCGCTTTGACAAGACAGAAGAGACGGGTGCAGGATGCATGGAGTAGGGTTTAGAGTGTAGGAGGTGGTGGTGGTGGGGCAGAGTGGGAAGTGACGGGTGAGCAAAGTGAAAGAACCCTATATATATAAAACAAGGCTCCACATAAAATTTTCAAATAATTAGTATTTGAAGCATTCGTTTAAGATAAACTTCAACAATAATTACTAATAATATTATGTAAAAAATTTGTTTAAAATTTATTTAATTTATTCGGTGCAATTTTGTGTTTTTATTGTATCTCTTAACGATCATAAAAGAATCTATAACTTCAATATAAATACTGAAGGTTTTACAGTTTGCGTTTATACAGACAAATAGAAACATAAATTTGCTTAAAACTTATCAAAAATTGTTTTTGTTTTTTGTAAATTTGGCCAAGTCTCGTAAAAGTTGCCCAATGAGTATGAAGAGAATGTTAAAAAATAATATCTTGAATTTATAGCCCGTAGTAAGACGTGCGAACAAATGTTATTTGTAATTATGAAAATCAACTTTCTAGAAAAGAAATATATATGAATAGAAAAAATTAATGAAAATCATCCTCATATCTTATGCTCGCCCCCAGGGATGGCCAAATGATTGTGAGGGGGTAAAGGGGAGCGGGGGAGACGCGTGTGCTGCGGGTGTTGCAAACGTTTCAGAAATGCCATAAATAACAAAAGGTCTGAAAATAAATAACCAAAAATTAACACTAATGAGTTTTTTGGTAATTCCGCAAAGGGTAAAAGTGAGAAAGTTAAAATAAAAGCCAAAAAATTCAAAATGAAAAATAATAATAATAATAAACAAAATTATGATTAAAATGCCGTTAAAATGGGCAACCGCAACAACAATAAAAAAATTTCTATATATCTATTGAAGTGCGCAATTTGTGCTGTGCCACGCCCCCTTTGAAGAAATGTGCTCGGCCCTTTTGCGCGCCAAATCATAAAACACAGTGGGACAAAGAGAGAGAGAGAGAGGTTCAAGCTCAACCAGGCGAAGCAAATTTAATAGAACCCGAACTATAGCATACGATTATACCCTAAACCATACTTGCGATTATATATGACTTATTTAGACGATCTCTGTGTGGTGTGTATGTAAGTTAATGAAGCGGAAATGCATATCAAAAAATATATATGACATTAACTCTAAGAATGATCACAGGGAAGTTTGAATACTCTACAAAAAGGACTCTCATTGAAATTGAATAATTCATTAATTAAATATATTAAAAGTTAAATTTATACAGTTAAAATATTATATTTTAACTTTTGAAATTTTGTAAATCCAATTTTGAAACGCATTAACCGAAATATTCATCAATTTAAGAGGGTTATCTGTAATTTTAAAGAACAATTAAGATATTTATATGACATTTTGAGTAAAATATATACTACACATATATATATTTATTACAAAAAAAAAACATATTGTTCAATTAATTTCTTTCTTTTTTTGTGAAAAAAAAAACCCAGAGCCATGTTTATAACAGTTCTAGAATAAATACATGCTAAAAGTTGTAAGAATATGACTTATCTATTTAACCAATATTAAAACAATAGCTAAGGTTCTGTGAGCGTGGATAGATCGATAAAATTTTTTGGTTTCACTTAAATCGATAATCAAAGAACGTTAGATATAATAATTTTTAGTAATTGTCTAAAAATGGAAAACAATATCAGCTCAAAGTAACACATGGATTTTAATTTCATATCCATTCTTTTGGCAGAGTTGCACATTTCCATAGAATGCTTATGGTTAAGTAATCCGAATTCTGTTATGCCTTGCGAAAGGGTATTTCAAATATTGTAGGCCTTGAGCTGGGCCAGGCCAATTGTTCATTTACTGTTCCGTCATTTATTTTTTTGTATTTTAGCAACGACAGCGATGAAAACGTCAACGTTTGTTGTCCGATTTTTAAGCATGGTAGATCCACTCAGTCAGTTATTGGGTCCATTGTTTCTGCATACGCATGATATTACAATACACACATCAACACGAGATCGCTCTCTTGGTCTCTCTATCGCTCAGTCGCTTTGGCTTTTGTTCTCTCTGTCTTTCTCTCTTTGTGTGTGTCTCTTCTTTCGTGCTGCGCTTTTGTTTGTTTGCATTCGCTTATTGAAGATCTCTGCGACTTGCGTTTGAGTGCGAAAAAATTCCAAAAAAAAAAAAAAAAAATAATATACAATGAGAGACCTCATGATGTTTCTGAAAACATTGCAATGAAAAGAACAAAGAACAAGAAGGAAAAATCAAATAAATAGTGAAAATTTGTTGTATGTTGTTAGAGCATATTAGTCGCAGCTCATTGCCTGCCCAAAGCAACCGACCAAACGATCAACCGATCAACCGATCAACAATGCAAACTTTGTGGTACGTGCGCATAATATAGCACAATATGGTATTAATACGACCGCAAAAGTTTAGGAACTGTCAAATGTCAAACTGTCATAGGCCATGGCGGGGTTAAAGACGCTAGATTATGGTTAGAAGAGCAAAAGTTGAACAACTAATGATATGGTAAAGAAGTAGGCGCTATAAACACAAAAACCCTATAAAGATCTATAGTTGAAATATTTGTTTATTCATCACATAACATAATGCGGTTTATCGATGTATGTATATGATACGAAATGAAGTGATACAATATGATATACGATAGATTATATTTCGTGTTATCATTTATAAGTTGCTTTAAGATCTATACATTTCGACCTACTCATATTAATCATAATTTTTAATAGTTCATTATTTAATAATACAATATGAAATTGGCTGCTGTACATTAGATAATTTTTTAATATAATACATATTTTGACTTATTCTGGCTTGTTTAGAACTCTCACATCTTCATAATGTCTAACAGAATAATTAGGTATGTAATATGGTAATTAAAAATATATAGATTTTTGCGATCATACATAATTTTCCAATAGTTTGATTATTATGTGCGAATGGAATTCACAACTTGAGCAACCCTCACATAATACAATTCTTATATTCTTCTGTTATATAATGAAAATTCATCTGCTAATAGAGTTAATACACAAACAGACTCACAGCAATGACTTTTGAATGAATAACACCCAAAAATTTAGAATGAAAATGTGAAAATGTGGAAAATTGTGTACCCCTGGCATAACAGGAAAATAATCTAAGAAAACAAATCGCCCATTTGTGAAATATTGGCAGCAAAACCAAAAATGCAAACAGATGTAAATCCAAAACGTAAAACCCAATAAACCAAAGGACAAACAAAGCCAATAGCCAAATGTTGTCTATGCATGAAAAGCACCGCATGAGCCTCAGCTAGAAGCAGCGGGAGCGTGGGCGACGGCAGAGGCCAAGGGAAAGATGAGGTCTCTGCAGGCGTGGTACAGGTCAAGTAGGCCAAAACACATGGCATTGGGCTCAAAAGGAATTTTCAATTTGGCGGAAATGGAAAACAATAGGACAAGGCTTTTAAAGTAGATCAAAAGAAAAGGAAAAGAGAGAGAGAGAGAGAAAGATAGAGATAGAGATAGAGATAGAGATAGAGATAGAGATGGAGTACAACTCGTGCCAAGGTGCAAAATGAGCAGAACCGGAAGTGATAGAGGTCAGTGCCAGGAGGGGGTGAGAGGGTTCTCTTAGATCAAAAAGCAGCTGTTGCTGCCGTTTCCACATTTCATTCATAATTATGCAATCAAAGTTCGCCAAGTTCCAAGGAACTCAACAATGGGGGCACGTGCAACGAGTGCACACTGTACACAGTGGACACACACAGCATGCAGCTAATACCCTGCAAATTTGAAGCAGTGCAGCCCTGTTTAATGGAACCCTCTCTCTCTCTCTCTGTCTCTCTCTGCAAAACTCGCTTACACTATCTCTCTCCTTCTCTCTCTATCTCTCTCTCACTCTCTGTCTCACTTGCTGTCTGTCTGTATCTCTCTCTCTCCAATTCTTCTTCTTGGCTCCTTGTGTCTGTGTCACTTTTACCGTTGTTCTGCGCCTGTCATCATTTCTCATTTCTCGTTCTTCGCTTTGTTCTTCTTCTTTCTCGCCTGCTTTGTAATTTGTCACCGCTGGAGCTCATTTCTGCGGCGTAATTTGTTCGCAACTCATTTGGTATGCATTAACCCTCCTCCATCTCCCTATAGCGTACCCCTTTTGATGACCCTCTACCCGAATAGCCCTTGTTACCTTGTTTGCATTGTTGTTTTCAGTTGTTTTTATCGCTGTTTCTTTTTGGTCTTGGTTAAATGCATCTAATTAATATTATTACAGCTGTAATGACACAGAATTACAAATTCTAAATTGGGTGTGTTCCATATAGAGTATGCACGGTTACGGATCATTTAAAAACTCTACAAAAATCTGCTATTATATTCTGTAATAAAGAAGATAGAATTTTCTATAAAACAATTGGAATCAACTACATTTTGTATATTTTTCAGGGAATGAACTAAATGAAAACAAAGGATCCAGTATCGGTTTCGATCACCAATAGATTGAAATACTGGTTACGGTTTCGGTTTGAACGGTTACTGTTCCGTTTTCGATTAAACACTTCATCAAAAAAATATGTACACACATGTGTATGTGTATATGTAAGATTTAATATAACCATGCTACGAAAAGTATTAAAACGCACTTATTAGTTTCATATTAAATACATACCCTTATTACCAATTGCATTTTGGGCAGGCCCCCCGCATGGATACCCTAGACTTCTTCGTCTGTAACTCTTTTCTTCCACTCACTTCATTATCAAGTCAAGCATAGAAACAACAACAACAACAACAACAACAACAACAACAACAACTACAACAGCCGAATACAGCTCAACAGCCGAACAGTTGGAGAGCCGAAGTCGAAGAGCCGAAGAGTCGAATAGCCGAACGAAAAGCCACTTCAGAAAACTCATTTGTAGAGCATTAGAAAGGCATATACTAATACTCATGTGTGTGTGTGTGTGTGTATGTGTGCATGCGTGCGTGTGCGTATGAGCAAAGATGAAGTACTCGGAAGTTTTTCTATGGCTATTGTGATCGAGCATGACTTTGCTTTGAAAACATATTTGTAACGGCAAATGCCGACAATAGATCGACAACAAAAGAGAGAGAGAGAGAGAGAGAGACAGAGAGAGAGAGGGATAGAGAGAGGGGGAACGAGAGAGTAGTATGATAAAGAGAGGGGGAAGAGAGAGTGAAAAAAACTGAAGTAGACGCACTTCTAAACGCAATTACATGCAATACAAATTCAACATTGACTCAATGAATGCCATAATATGTATTAGCAGTGTTGCCAATTTAACCATTTTTCGGATAGAACAGTTTGGTTTTCAATGCCTTTAGCCGGAAAAATATTCAAATATTACCAGATTTCTTTTATTTTGAATTTTCATTATTTTTTGTTGAAAGTGAGAGAATTCTGAAATTCACGTAAAAGCTAAAATTTGGAGATTTCTGGCTAGATTTTGAATATGGGATGCCAAAATGCGCCAGTGTGTAAATTCAGTGTGTAAATTCATTTGTGACAAACTGTATGTTTATTTTAATTTTCTGTCTGTTTTATGCTGTTCTGTTATATTTTTTTAGACTTATTTTCTAGAAAATAGTTGACATCACTGTGAAAATTGGTATGTATGCGTGTGTTTATGATGTATGGATGTATGGACGTATGGATACATGTGTGTATATACAATAGCAATTTACATATGTATACATAATTACATATGTACATACATACATACATACATACATAATAAAGCCACACTACGCCCATGACTGCAGGGCTTTGGCTTCTTCGCTTTGGCATATTTCAGCCGCGCCCTAGGCGAAAGAAGAAATACTCATAACAAAAACAAAAACAACAAAAACAGCAGCAACAACTATAAGCAAAAGCAACTACTGCTGTTGCTGCATTCGCTCTCTCGTTGCGCTCGCTTGCTCTCTCATTCTGGCGCTCTCGCATTCGCTCTCACACTTACGCTCGCAATCGCAGTCGCACTCGTAGTCGCTGTCGCACTCGCACTCGCAGTCGCACTCGACTCTCACATTCGTTTCAGCTGCTGCACTCGTCAAGCCTGCAGCGCTGCTTTTCAGCAAACGCCATTGGGGGTTTGGCATTAGGAGCATACGAGAGTAAAAGAGAAAGAGAGTGAGTGAGAGAGTACGCAGTGCTGTTTGTCTCGCTCACACATGCAGCAGCAGTAAGCCTAGTATGCTGTGGTCTTGCTTGCGCTCAATGAGTGCTGCAGTGTGTATGGATGTGTGTTCGTGTGTGTGTATGCGAGTGTGCGTATGTGCGTGTGCGTATGTGCGTACGTATGTGTGAGTAAGGCTTTCTATGCATTGCCCTTTATTAGTTTGTCTAATTGCTTTTGGCAACTATTATTACGCTTGTCGTTGCTGTTGTTGTTGTTTTTGTCGTTGTTACTTGTGTTGTTACTGTTGTTGTTATGGCTTGTTGTTGGTTAAAGCAAAAAAAAAGTATCACAGATGTCACGTCAGTTGTCGCTGCCGCTGCCGCTGTTGACCGAGCGTAGGGCAGCCGCAGGGGGGCAGCCAATGCTTTGATTTGACTCTTCACTTTTTTCTTTCGACCGTTACTAGTTACCATGGCCATGGCCCGGGAAGGGGTCAGAGGTTGCTCTACTACTACACAGGCATTCATACTCTTTTTAATAAATGCTGTTAAAGAAGGCGTGAAATTTCGCTGTTTCAGCATTTCCGTTGCCGCGATGACACGCTGCGAATTCAGTCGGGTAGGCGTTTGAAGGGGGGCAGGAGATGGCAAAAGTATATTTTTTATTAAATTTTAAATACAATATTTTATAATTTGTAACACAGCAGCAGCAACAGCTGCAGCTGCTGTCATAGTAGCCGCAGCGCCTAAAGAGTTTTTTTTGCCACTAATTGTTAGAAATTTTCTTGATTAAATTTCAAAAGAGGGTCAAAAAACTATAGCAAACAATAACATATAATGTAAATTTTAAAAATTTATTTAATTTAATGTCAAAAGTTTTTATTTTAGCCGAAATTTGTGTGCAGCATACGAAAAATAGTAACAAAAGTGATTGCACTTTTGCATATAAAATAAATTTAATACTCTATAGTAAATTACTTAATTTTTATTTTTTATTTATTCTATGTTTAATTTACTTCAAAAATATTTAAAAAAAAATTAACAAAGACCAAACATGATAGCAGATTTAAAATTTAAAGAAAAATAACTTATATTATACAGATATGTGCAGTATATTATGTATAATATAAGTCATTTCAGTATTTTGAAAATATATATGAGATTCTAAATAAATATTTATATCAATTAATAATTATTAATATTCATATTATTAAATGTAATATTTCTATTTTAGCTACATGATTTCGACCATTCTATAATACAAATTCTATTTAAAATTTGTTTGAGTTTTATTGAAAATTCTTCAGATATTATAGGCTTTATTACCAAAGAATCATGATGATTAAATCTACTAGAACTATCCTTTATAATTATTGTATATTATTGGCTATAGTTTGATTCACATTTGCTTTACTTTTCCGGGTTTCCATGAGGTAGCCTTTCTTTTCCCCTTTGCCTTTCTCTTACATTTGCTTTGGATTTGGATTATTTATCAAAAACCTGTGCAATTTTTCATGACATGAAAAACTTGTAGCTTAAACACGCAGCAGTTCGGGATTTTTTTGAACAGACCAGGAAGTCTATATATATTGTTTTATATTCTCCACATATTTCTTTGCCACATAAAACAATAAAAAATTATAGCAGAGCAGAGAACGTGCTATATTATTAATTTTACCTTATAAAGTACATACATATGAACATATATGCTGGTCGTATACAGCCCCAAAGGCAACAGAAAAACCTTGGCACAAGTGTACGTGTGGGTGTATGTGTGTGTGTGTGTGTGTGTGTGTAGGAGTTTTCGTTTTGGCCACCTTTGCGTGTCCATTGGTTATAACTCAAAACGCATTGAAGAATCGAGACTGGCGAACGTTGAAATAAATATAAATGTCAAAACTGAGTGGAGTTTTCGGGGCGCATACAAAAAAGAGCGGGAGATATTGAGATAGAGAGAAAAAGAGAGATAGAGAAGGAGAGAGCGGGAGTAAAAAACGTATAAAAAAGCATTGCACTTGGTCAAGGCATGAATCATCTTGGAACACTTTGGTACTCTTTGGAACCATCCGGAATTCTTTGGGTTCGCTCTCTGCGTGAGAATCGAACAACTGCTGCAATTTGGGTGGCGCTCTTTCCTTTAAGCTAGCAACCGCATCTTAAAGATTGAAATGTCAATTTAACTGCCATAAACTGTTTTAGCAATCACTGTCAGCCGACTATATATAATCGTATGATCATAAATATTTACATAAATTTGAAAATAGTTAAGATTTGCTACAGGCTAAAATTAAAGTCTATTTTGTTCTGCTTAAAATTCATAGAAATTTTAATTAATATAAATGATATTAAAAATTTATTTATAAAAATTGAAATTTGTTAATTTTTTTTTATTTTTATAATAATAAGATTATATTGTTTAGATTTTTTTTTTGAGCTTTTGGAATCATCGTCATATATAACTTTAAAAAAAATTGTTTAAGTTTTATTTAAAATTTAAAATATTAATATATTAATATTATACTAAATACAATTTCTTTTTTCTTAATTTATAAATATAAATTTTTAGTATTATTATAATTTAATTTTTATTTGAATGTGAAGATATATAAAAATTTTAATTTCATTTATAAATTTCCAAGCTTTAGAAATTTTTGGAGTCGTTAAACTTTGCAATTTAAATGATTACAATAAGCCCACACATTAGATGATCCTCTAAACTATTCCACACATGCTATAATATTTAATAATAAACGTGCACTACTCGGTTTTAAGCTATGCTAAGTGAGTGACCACCAGCCGAGTGCGCTGTGCGTTAGGCTCATCAATCTTGTAGCATTACATGAAAATCACAAGTTATTTTTTTGTGGTTTTCCTTTTTGTTGTTGTTGTTTTTTTTTGGCGTAGAATTTTATCATTTAGTTGTCTTAAGATCAACATAATGTCTGACTCTTGGCCTGAACCGACAACAACAACAACAACGGCGCTATATGGCGCCTGTCGGTTTAAATCGAAGTACAATAATAAATAATAAACACACCAACCGTTCACCAAGAGTAACCAAAAAAAAAAAACCAAAGAAAAAAAAATTCACCGAAATATTTTCAATTTTTTTTTGTGTTCAATTTTTTTTTATTAATGACACACAAAAAGATTTAAGTCGCGACGGGCAACTTTTTATATGGCCAAAACTTGCATTAAACCAATCTTAAAAAAAACCACACACAAAAATGCATTAATTCATTCATAAGATCATGATGATGATGATGATCGTGATGATCTTGACGATGTGCATCAAGGGCTACCATGGGAACACTTCACTTGATCAGTATATATATATTTTTTCGTTGGTATACAGATTTTATTTTGGGTACTGCTTCAAACATCGATCGTTTTGTCCCCAAAGAGATGTTGAAAATTTTAAGCGCCATCATTTATTATGTAGGCCTCGTTGTTGTTTTTATTGTTGCTCTGGTTCTTGTTGTTGTTGTTGTTGAATTGTTGTTGCATTTATGCACAAATTTATGTGATTTTTATGCGTAGACATAATTATAAAAGCCCTGCTTTGCTCTGGCACTCACATCCAGGCACCCGAGCAGTCTCCAAACCTCAAAACACCACTATAACGAAGATGCTGCAGTCGTGCGTGCTTGACCTTAAACAATCATATATTTCTTGATATAATTTTAAGCTTCTCTTCAAAATTATATTATATAATTGAATTTTTCATTCAAAAACTCATAGACTTATTGATTGGGTTAATCATATAAATTTAGTTGTTTAAAAATACTAAAAAATACTACATTTAACAGCTCTATATTTCCCATGGATCTTAGGGTTATCAAATGCTTACTTCTATGTTTTGCACGCATACTTTTAGTGTAATCATTATACTCGATTTCACCGTATTTACAGGGTACACAACACACAGGTTCCATGCCTAGTGTCAGCCTCAACTGCGACTTCAGTTCGACTTGAGCTCGACTTCATTTGCTGTTCATTTCGGATGGTCTCGTGCGCCGGCGCTCCAGCTACACCTGGATTCTCATAAATTATAAAACTTTATGCGTAAATTAATGACAACGTTCTGTTTTTTTTTCTGTTCATCTCGAACGTTTGAGTCGTTTATTTGTTGCCCCCTTTCAAATGCTCTGTAGGGCTAAGAGTTGTTGTGCATTTGCTTAGAGGATAGTAAATATTTCATGTATATTTAAGTCAATTCATAATTAACCTACACTTAAAAAGATATATGTAAATGTATTTATAAATTTAAAATAAAATATATTATTGCAATATTAATTTAGTCTTATAATATGGTGAAGAAAATATGATTAAATTTGATTGATAAATTGCTTCTAAGCTAAAGTGGAAGTTGTTTCAATCAAAATCTTTGAAATTCATTCTATATAATATTTAACGAATTATTAAGTATGGAAATTTCGAGATATTGAAATACAAATAATAATACAAATACAAATAATAATACAAATTATTACCATATTCTCAAAGAATTTATTCACAATTTCTATTCATTCAATAGAGTATACCATATTCGTTATAAATTTGTATTATATTCTCAACGACTTTAATCATAATTTTTTATGTCCCTTGTTGTGTCGCTGTATACAGCACAATTTTTGTCATGTCTTTAGTCAGCTTAAGTGTTATGGTCCACTAAATTAGTTACATTTTCATATTTTCAGTTCCCTTTTCCAGTTCTCTTTTTGTGAGTTCTTTTTTGAGTTTTTTTTCTATACCTGTAGCGTTTCATTATTATTGTTAATCCATTTCATAGACTGTGACAATATTAATGAAGTGTGCTTGAAAGAATTATACGCTTTTTTTTTTAAATCTGTAAAATCTGTAGAATCTATAAAAATGATGTTCTAAATAAATTTGACATTTTTCCATAATTTATTTTCCAAATGATTTTTCTAAAACCGAAAAAAATATACGTTGTAAACGAAACATATCATAACATGCCCAAAGCAACCACAAAAACCACAAAATGTAATCACAAATAATTGCAAATATCATATGCAAAATAATTACAAAATGCTTAGACGCGACTGAGACATACCCTGTAAAAGTGTACAGTGAAATAAGTGAGATTTTTAAATGCAAATTAATGAAATGTATATGCATTAATTCATGTTGATAGCTTTAACGAATTTCAAATGTTTATTCCATTTGTATATGCACCATTTCGCTTAATTACAGGGTATGTATGTGTAAGTGAATAAATAACAGCACAACTTGAAATGAACAATTGCTTTTGATTAAACAAAAGTATATCCATAATGCCACAATTTGCCTCTCACATCACAACAAAAATCAAATAAATTAGTTGAAATGAGGGTGGCCTTTTGATTGTTTATATGGTTGTTGTTGAATGGGTATATAGGAATAAGCATAAATATGAAAATGCGCAAAAATATGCATGATTATGTCAGGCTTTAACCAAAGCACAAATGCTCTTAGTTTGTACTACTAAATAAACTAAAAAGGGCCTTTAAAAAGTAGTCCAAATTATAGATAGGTCGGATTTATGTTCGAAACTTTAAGTTTAAAATAAAAATTTCAACAATTTTTCTCTTAGCTGCACTCTACTTATTATTAATTATATTTTTACAAAATTTCCCATACAATTATCCATTCAATTTTCCATTTTTGTGAAACTGAATAAACTTTTACTTTCTTTCCTCAGCATAGCTAAACTCACATTTGCTACACTTTCATAATTCGTAATAGGCTACTTATTGGGTTAAGTGCTGCGATTCCGACAGAGTTCAAGTGGTCTACATGACCAATTTAAAATACCATATATGTGAAAAAAAACCCCAGACCAGATACTATAGTATGATATGATATGGACAATCTGCTGGCTGTGGCTTAGTTGAAGCTCACAAAAGCAGCTCAATTTGTCATCAGCTTTCGTTTGGCCTGTAAGTCACTTAATCATCGCTCACCCAACCCTATGCTGACTACACTTTTCGAATATATATATATATATCTATATATACATATCTATACCTATGCATATATATGTGTGTATATATTAATGTCTACTGTTGATTATTGTTTTGGTTCTACAAATTCGCTACGCTTCATAAGTCTTACTTTACAGCCAAGTCTGCTAAGTAACACTTGGAGTGAAGAGAGGGGCTGTGCGGGGTTTAATATTTACATAAATATGCAGCGGTATGTAGAAGTATGGGTATTATCCCTGTTGGCCTCGTGCGCCAGGCTCGCATGACGTCTTGTAATACGTCAATAGCGACGGGTTGTCTATTAGATTGTTTATTTAGTTACCCTAGAAAATTGTATCGTGCTTATTGAGGGTTCATTTTAAGATTAGGGGCATTAAGAGAACCAAATTTTAGTTGTAATTTAATACAGACCTTTGCTACAGCTTTTATCTTTATAAATTTATTTGCTTAATTAAGAAAACGTTCTAGAAATGAATACAGAAATTTTGTTTTATTAAACTTATCAGCTGTTAATGCTTCACATTGTATTAGATTTAATTCTTGTACTTTTACAAGTACAAATTAATATTATATTTAAAACCTATATATTATTTTCTTTAGTATGTTAGATTTCAAGATTATCGCTATTAAGTTTTATTGTTGAAGTTTATAAAAATCATCTCCAAATATATAGTATCGAGCAGATACAGAATATCTTCTGTATTCAAAATTATATCATATCATATAACCCTATATCATACAATATATAGTATATAGTCTATCCACGGGATATCCAATGTGTCAAGATGTCACATCATATCATGTAATCCTATATAAAATATGGAATCTACTCTATACACATGATATCTTCCGTATCGAAATATCTTATGATATCATAAATTCATATATATTATAATATATTGTTTATACTGTATACACAAGATATCGTCTATTATATTAAATCATATATTAGATAATATAAACTATCTGATCTATACAGAGGATATCTTTCAGTTGTTCATTTTGCCACTTCTCCTAGGTTTTGCGTTCTTGTTTTGATGAATTGGCACAATTTGCCATATACTAAGCAAAGTTTTGCCATACTATCAGCAATATTATGGTGTCTATATGGCATATATAGTATATATATGATGGTATTGGTAGTATGGGCATATTTATTTATTTATAGCCCACAAGTTCAACCAACGGGGGCTATAAATTTTCACACGAAGGTGTCACATTACAAACAAGCCTACACGACACGTACATGCATGCTTATGTGTATGTGCCTATGCCTATGTGTGTGCCTGTGTGTGTATGTGTGTGTGTGGTGGATGGCGCATGCGCAGCGTGTCAAGCGTTGTTAAAAACCGGAACCATTCAGGTAATTTGTCGCCTTATCTTGTCAGCGTTTAGTTTATATACCCTGGGAAATGTGGGTAGCACTGGCACAACGATATTTAACGGTATTCAAAGCGATAACAGTGCACTCGAATTGATAAGGCAACACACTCACACACACACACATATAAATGAGCTAATAGAGCTACTAAACGCTAAATACCAAACACTTTGGCCGTCTGTCCGCCCCGTTTTAACGCTTTCAATTATGGCATGAGGCATCATCATCATCATCATCTGGACGCCCCTGGGCATATGGCCCTAAGGCAGCCAAAGTCTGGAGTAGCAGCATTCACTTAGTATCCACTTGGCACATCAATCATGCGCCTCAAGCGTGCGGATGTAGGAGCGCTTCATGCCGGGGGGGTTGGGGGTAGGCGTAGCTCACAGATTGCACGCTTGATTAATTAAGTTGAAAATATTGCCAGCCATATTTAACAAAAGGTATAGGGAAAGAGATAGAGAGAGGGGAGAGAGGGATAGATAGAGAGAGAGAGAGGGAGTCAGAGAGATAGGCAAGAGGGATATGGGAAGACATAGACAGACAGACTGACAGGCTAAGAAACATACAGAAAGGAATGAGTGAGAGAGGGATAGCGACAGGGAGGGAAGGACAGAAAGAAGGAAAAGGAAAGGGTAATTTAGAGAATGTGTATGAGAGAGATAAAGAGAGAAAAAGAGAGAGAGAGAGACAGAAAGAGAAATTGAGCGAAGACTCATGATCCTTCACCTGACTCTTGCTTTGACTCCGACTCTGACTGTGGCTGCTGTTGCTGTCTGTTTGCCCTTTGCCTGCAGCCTTTTTGGCCAAATTAATTAACAGACATCACTTCACACACACACACACACACACACACACACGCAGACACTTGGCACTCACCTCAAAACCAACAAGTGTACAACAAAATAACAAAACAATAAATGAAAGAAACAAAAAAAATTCCACACATCAGAGGCCAATACTCAAACATTCAGGGATTCGGAATACGGGACTCCTGATTCGTCAGACGGGAATCGAGAGTCGGGACTTGGGACTCGTGCTCTCGCTGCATATATATTTGAAAAATGTTTGTTTTTGTTTGTCTGGGACAGACGGAACATATTTATCAGGAATTGTGTGAATTGAAAAACACCTGTTTCTCTCCCACCCCATCTATAGGTGTTCTTTTTCTTTATCTTTTTTTCTTGGTTAATTTTTTATTTATTTCATGTTGTGTTGTTTTTTTTTTTTGTTTCTGTTTTTTGTTGTTGCTTGGGGCGTTGCTGCGTTTAATTTTGTTTGTAATTGTTTGCCGCTGATGGAAATCAATTTGATGCCATTTGTTTTGTCGGCATTCGAACGAATTTGTAATCGTTAGCATTGCGTAATAAACGATATAATATATGTGATATGATCAAAATATTTCACCCAATTCAGCTGTATATTGGAAGCATTTTTGGGGGGAATTTAAAGAAATTCTTTTACAAATTTTTAAGAATTTTTTAAAAAATTTTTAAAAATAATTTACGATACATAAAATGAAGAGTTAGTAAATTGAATTCAAATAGGGAACGTGATATCATATATTTATATATGATATAAGTATATTTGCTTCTATAATCATAATAATGTACTATAGTTTTAAATGAAAACTTTAGTATATTGAAGCCTATTTTATCAAAATATATTTAATATAGATGCCATGATTGATATATAGAAATAAATATATGTAATACATATACATCTATTCAACTGATCAAAATTTAAAATATTTAATATAATTTATATTTAAATATTTAATTAAATATTGACTAAAAGTAGATATTAAACTAAACAAATTGTAACTAAAATTTTCTATTAGCTTTAAATACACATATTTATTGTCTTTGGTGCACTTTAATTTTGATATACTTTTTCGTATTAAGTCTAAGGAACTTTAATATATATATCTCGAATATTTTCTAGTTCACGCTTTAATTACAAATGATTAAAACCGCATTAAAACTAATTGGCTTCCATAGAAGCTGGGAACTTTGGCAAGTTGACAGAGCAAACAACAGAGATACAAGAAAAACAAAGAAAACATGGAGAGACATAGATATGAATACAAGGATGAACAGAATAGAGGCATCGATGGGTAGCGCTGGGCCTGGGCGAGTGTCAGGGTTCGATATTCGCGGCAGGATATCCACTGACAGTTAATTGTGCGACACTTTATTGGATTTTAAAAAGGACAACAGCAACAGCAACAGCCGGAGCACAGAGTTCGTCTATATATCCTGTACTCCATGTAGGATATATAGCAAATATGTTGGGCGTGGTGGTAATTAAATTTCCCGTGGAGCCCATGCAAGGCAAACGGATGACGCACTGGCAAATGGATTTGATTGAATTAAGCACTGGCCCAGGGCATGAGCTTAAATGTCGCCAATGGAGATGATGATGCTAATGATGATGATGATTGTGATGTTGATGATGTTGTTGCTGACGCCAGGAGTATATATATAGAGAGAGAGAGAGAGAGTCTACGGCAGGGAGTCCTTCAGTTCCTACAGGCAACAACCAATTGCGTTGTGGAGCTGCAGTTCGTCCTTTTGCTTCGGCATAGACACCCGATGTACCTTCTGTTGCTGCTGTTGTTGTTGTTGTTGTTGTTGCTGTTTGCTCCCCCGTGGCTTCTTTCAATGCGGCGTTAAAATTTTGGGGGTGTATCAATTTCAATTCATTGCCATTTGCCGCTTGAGGGTGGATTTCCATGTATAAATTGTTGTTCTTAGTTAGTTCTAATGTTGTTGTTATCCATGGTTGTTGTTCACACTTAAGTGGGTGGCCCATAAATGCCAAAAAGGGCAGCCGGCAGCTTCCTTCCTTCCTGCCTTCTTACACTTACAAACAAACAAAAAAAAAAAAAAAACAATAAAAATCATTGAGTGCCATATGCTTAGCTCTAATAGCATTTCAAACGCCCACGCCCTCGTCCACGCCCACGCCCTCACAACCACCCCATAGGCATGGCTAGTCATTGTGGTTGGGGTAATTAAATTACATTAAGTATACTCTAATACGTTTCATCGTTATATGATTTTATATATTAATTTATGGGCTTCTCTTTGCTTATAGCTTATGCTGGATATTATTTGCTAAATTTAAGAGGAAATTAATGGAATTTGTGGGAAATTAGTTGGATTATGTGTATTACTTATGTATTATAAAAGATGAACTAAAATCTTAAAGATTTGTAAATGCGTTATAAAATATTAATAAAATATTTAAATAATATATTATTTATTTATTAAAATAGTCTATAATTCTATATCTTTATTATTGAGAAAATTAAAAATTTTTCATAATATTCAATCATATTTCGTAGAAAAAATTAAAGAGTGGTATAGGGAGAGATATATTTTATAATATATATAAAAAACTTTTCAGAATATTTTTACAGACATGGATTTAGTGAATGTTACCATATTAGAGATTTACTTGACGATTGCAAAGATCAAAAATACTAGTATATTTTCATTTAAAGTAACTAGCAAATTTGAATCCATCATTAGGTTTATTATATTTTTTAAATCTATTTTAACATTAATAATGCAGGGTGTTTTAGAAGATATGTCAAGAGTTTTCCAATAAGAACCATACCTTCTTTTTTATGATATAAACATCCGATCATTTATCTCAAAAAATTCTAAAAGCCCCATACTTATCTGTATACATATACATACGTATGAATCGTATAATTGCAATAGAAATTTAATATCTATTAAATTTTTAAGTAAATTGTAAAATGGGATACCACCAAGTTCCTTCAGCCCCTTAAAAGAGGAACTTTAAAATTTTTACTTGAATGCGTAAATATTTATGCGCTTTGAAGAATGAAAAACGCTCAAGATTTGCCTGATGTTTCGCCACGAATATATTTTTTGATATAATACAAAAGCGTA
Organism: Sphaerogastrella javana; assembly: GCA_037040025.1. Classification (NCBI taxonomy): domain Eukaryota; kingdom Metazoa; phylum Arthropoda; class Insecta; order Diptera; family Drosophilidae; genus Sphaerogastrella; species Sphaerogastrella javana. The sequence goes on along the minus strand of JBANCZ010000657.1, from coordinate 4,801 downwards.
AAACGCGGGCACAAAGATGTGTCAATGCCAGAAGGACCTCGCCAAGGACCCTCATTAGTGAGTGCGACCTAAAAGAGATGTTTGGCCCCGATACAAGAATGTACAGTGAACACATACAACAATGGCAGCGACAAACGCCTTGCCGACCCTTAAGATTTTTACGTTTTCCCCCCCTTATACAATACTGGGCGTGACGATTGACTTCACAATTGCGATCGTCAGAAGAAGGAGGATGGGCGTTAGGTGAGTGTAGTACTTGGTGGTGGATAGGGTATATGTATATATGGTTATAGAGTATAGCTCAAAGTCAAGATGCTGACATTTAGTTGACTTGGAAATCGGATATCAACCGGAAGTTGTACAATTGGCTGCAAAACGCGACTATAGATCGTCTATATGGGCACCCGAGCGGGTACTACTCCTACTGAACCTTACCCAACTGCCTTTAAGGGGAAATCGCGAGGAAGGTGTGTAATTATTTTGCGTTTAGCAATGCTGACTTTTCATTTGACTTTACCCTAGCCCAAACACAGGGTCTAAAAAGCGCGCCAGAAACTAAAGCAGCCCTCATCTGTTTTCAAGTTTCTCACGCTCGAATAAAAATATCCTTTATTCGTAATGCTTTTTGCCGTATTCCTTATACCGTATGCTTACATGCCATTTGACAACTTCCTGCCTTTTTTGCTGTTGTACTCAGTTTGTACGCCTTAGTTGCCATTCGGATTCTGCGTAATTATATAGGTCCGACTTCCTAAAATACCGCCACGTTTTTTTGCAAATGCGCAGCGCATTTCTATACTCATTCGTTGCACATTTGTGAATCAACTGAATCATATGAATCAATTGAAATTCTCTGTCGCGATTTTCATTGAAAAGTGTTCAAGTGGAAGTCGTTAGGCTTTTGAGCTTGACTTTTGCTCCGTGCGTTCTTAAGTGGCCTTTTGCCTTGCAACACTTTTTTCAGGCTCAAGTGTTGTATTGGCATGCCTGGCAACTCTGGCTACACTTTTGAAGTTCACTTCACTCAACTCCACACTGAAACAAAGGCACAAGAGCGTTAAATCATTTAAAAAGTGCATAAATTCTTTTGAATCATTGTAAATCAATCTTATGTGTCGGCATTGTTGGATCGATATGTGTTTTAAAGTTCGAATACATTAAATTCATAAATTTCGTATTCGTTTAAATTTTACTAAATTTTATATACAGATTATCAATTGTTAGTCCTCCAATAGTCCTTAAATAATAGTAGATTCAGGCGATATAAGAACGTTTTTTTCCTTCTGATTCGAATATAAGAAGAAATATTTTGTAAATATATACCTTAATTTTTTTTTAGAATTTCATTTGAATATTTTACATTCCCTTAAAAAATTCAGAAATATTGAAGCATTGAAAATCTTTTAAAATATAATATTTTATTATTCATATTTCTCTTTCTAAGTTCATTCAGGAAATTAGTTTAATATTAATATATATAAATATATATTTTACCTGGGAAGATCTCTACGAAAAGTTAGATATTTCTATAAATATAAACCAAGTTCTTGCTATGTTTGAACTAAAGTTATTACCTCTAGTCTAGTAACGTTATAATTATCGAGAACATTTCAATTTGCAGGGGTTCTTGAAACTCGACCATTCATCTTGGGCTGCCAAAACAGAATGTGCTGAGGTCATCACCTCGGTGAAAGTACTATAAGTGCGAGTAAGTAATAGAGTAGAGTTGTACGAGTTGTAGTAGTACTACCTGAGCCACATTGAGAGTAACATGTCGAGTAGCGAGAAATCAATTTAATCCTATTTAAAAATCAAACAAGCAAATAGTTTCTCTAGACCTTAGTGCACGCCCCGTAGGCAAACAAACTGACCAAAACTGACCTTTAAATGGTAGGAGTGAGATCGGGGCCCGACCGAGTCGAAAGACCCAAAGCGGTACATATATTTAGCAAGTGCCGTTAAAACTTAATTAGCTGAGATTTGCGAGAGGCAGGCCAGTTCAACAGAGAGACAGGCAGGCACAGAGACAGACAGTCGAACAAGAACAGGCCAAAAGTCAGGCTGCTCAGTGCATGCCAAGCCTCCCACTGAGTGTGCCGCAGGATAAACACAACAAGAGACCTTTTCGTCAGAGGTTATATGTGTGTGTGTCAGTGTCCCAGTGTCTGTCGGTATGATAGGGTATAAACTGTAAACCTTTCGGCTCGATGCGTTGTTGTCAACAATTTCCACGTGTTTACACTTGCCGCCGTTTTGTGGTTGCTTGGGTTACATCTTGGGTTTTAGGTTTGGATTTCAGTTAAAGTTCGGGCCCGTTTGGTGTCCTTCTATGTATAGAGACCCATGTTCTCTCCGTGTGTTTCTGGGTTTATCTTACCTTTTAGCCGCTATCTCAAAGCGCGCATCGATCGTTGAATTTAATATCATTTTATTGATTACAAATTATGTCTCGAGGCAAGAATATCATCATATCGTTGTTGACCGTCTAACAATTTTATTAGCCAACTCAACGCTGGTCAACGCCAATGGCCAATGGCCTGCAGTGCTGTGTTGGCTGTATCTAAACGTTCCTGCATTTATATTTTTTTTTGGGACCAATATGATAAATATTTTTTCATATGCCTGGATCTTTATCGTTTTGGCTTAGTTAACAATTATTAATCGTGCATAACATTTATCATATAGTCTTTGGGTTGGACTCGCTCTTTAATATGTAAATTTTCCTTATTTCTTTTTATGTTTTCAAATTTTCTCGTTGGTTTTTCGTGGGCTCCAGCCCTCTAAAAAATCAACATTCTTCCAGCATAATTTTATGGTATATTTTTTGTTTTTTTTCCGATTTTTGATTCTAGATGCCTCTCAGGCGATAACTTTGTCTCCAATGCCGACCTACAGACATTGAGACCATTGAGATTTGTTTTTGAAGTGATAAGATATAATATTTATAATATAATATGATACGAGATATGATATGAAACTAGAGACAGCTTGTAAGTTTAGCCGACGGAAATGAGAAATTTTGAGAATATAATAAGCTCATCAATTGCTGTCAATTGCCAGTTTATGTTCTATAGATACCCTGTAAGAAAAAGGAAATGCAAAATATTTTGTATGAATGGAAGAGAGAGGGCAGTCAATATTTCAAAACTCAAAGTGGAGTGAGTGACATCAAGGTGTGTATCAGAGACTCCCACTCTTTCTTCCTCACTCTCTTCCACTGTCTGTGACCAATCTTCCCTTTCTCTCTTTTCTCTCTTTCTTTCACTGTTGTTCCGTTGACATAGGGTCATCAAGTGACCCCCATATCATTGTCCGTGTTGTCAAATGCCAAAATCTTATCAGCATTTGAAACGACCTGCTACATTTGTGTCATAGCTCCTTCATTTTATTTCCATTTCCATTTCCATTCGGTGGCGTTTGCTATCCTGTCGAAGTGACAGCAAACAGAGGTTGCCCAGAGCCCTGTTTCATCGTTGTTGGTGACGTTGTTTTTTTGCTCTACACCCGCAGTGCGATTGCAATTTGCTTTTAGGACAGAGCTGTTGGTGGTCGCCTTTGGGCACTCAACATTTTCAGTGGAATATTGAGAGAGAGAAAGAAAGAGAGGGAATGGAGTGCTTCCTGTGTACCGGTCCTATCCAAATGGACATGTCCGTATCCCTGTCCGTGTCTATGTCTTCACGTCCTTATCCGTGTCCCTGTTGTAGGTGTTCAACTCAAATTAGTGGCTTGTGTATTGTTTTCCCTGCTGTCCATTGTCTGGGGTCCCTCTGCGTCCTGTGACGTAAATCAAATAGTTTAAGCTTGTTATTAAGGTTAGTTAAATGCAGTTGCAGCTGCTTTAAACAATTTATGTGCCATTGCCATGCCCCATGCCACAAGCATTCATTCACTCATTCACTTTATATACATATGTACATATATATGTACATATATGCATATATAGTTGAAGTATTTTTCCCAGTTTGAGGCAGAAAGTCGCGCTCATTAGTTATGATTTAGTGTGCGCATAAACAAAGTTATTAAATTTCCATCCACGCTTCGCCAAACTACTAAATTGTCTGTCGTTCTATCTCTCTCTTACATACACCCTCTCTCTCTCTCTCTCTCTCTCTCTTATACGCTATTACACGCTTACGCTTTCTCTCCCGCTCTGTCTTTTATTTTGTGGCTCTGATGCTGTTGATGGCCCCAAAGTTGTAGCCATAAAAATTAAAACCATAAATTAAATGAGTATTTATTTACTGGCTCGTTCGCTGCATTTTTGTTCAAACTCGCCCCTCTTCCTTCCATCGCCAGAAATTGCCCCTCAAACCCCGCTCAACAAGTCCAAGTCATGCAGAAATTTAATTAACGCTTCTGTGTACATGTACTAGACACAGCATGAAAGTATTCGCATTGCTCTATAGGGTTAAGGTGGGTGCGGTGCCAAGGGTTGTGGGAGTAGTTGGGTTTCTTTCGCCTCTACCACTATATGTTTGTGTGTGTGTGTGGGTGGCTTACGGGTTGGGTCACAGCTCTTATTACACAGCCATAATTAACGATTAATTAAAGAGCAAAGTTAGAAAAAAATATCCAACAGTAGGGACTTTCCCGACAGTAGGGACCCTGTGTTTAGTTTTTTGGGGCAGTATGGTATTTTTAGAACAGAATAGTTTTTTTGGGGAAGTATAGTACTTTTAGAGTTGAATAGTATTTCTGGTGTGATATGGATTTTCGGAGCCGTATAGTATTTTCGGTGCTGTATAGTTTTATCGATTATCGATTTCGATAATTAATATCGATAATCGATATCATTAAT
>JBANCZ010000656.1:0-31268 GCA_037040025.1 Sphaerogastrella javana | reverse complement strand
ATATGTATAGATTATCAGTTACAAACCGATATTGTTAAATGCTTCGTATTTAAACGAGTACACAATACTGTTTTGATTTGTGATTAAAAGTATTAAAAAGCATTTTTAATTGAACAAGCAATTTATCCAATTATCGACTTGGACAAAATTAAATATCGTTTATCTATTTTTTGAACTATGTTTTGAAATTCTTCTTTATGTGCCTCATTAATATTAATCAATATTAAACTTAATTGTGTAATAATTCTAAAGTAAGCGTATTCCAAAACAAGAAATCGAAAATAATTTCGACTAAACTTTCGTTGAAGTAGAACGATTTTTTGGGATATCAGTGCAATTTTAGCAATTTTCTTTCCATTTGTGCTGATATTTTTTGCTAGTTTTATATGCTGTTTATTATGTAATGCATCTTTTTATTATGTTTAAAATTTGATTATTATTAATTATTTTTAATAAATAAAAACTTCAATTGAAATAAATATCTATCTTTTCGTATATTTAGTTAATTCATTTTATAAATTATTTTTTAAAAATTACGATATGCACATATGAGGGTGTCAAAGTATACTACATGATCAAGTATATATAAATATATATATTTATATTCAACAGTTATGGTTTGTGTGATGAAATATTCTGTGATACAGAGAACAATGAATAGCTATGACACCTAATGCAACATACATATGCACACTCACACAGACAAAATAAAAGCGAAATAAAGCCAAAATTTTCGTTTTTGGGTAAGTCACAATCGGTTCAGATGAATCACATGCAATTTACTACGTTGTGTCACAATATACAAAATATTTTATACTTGAAGATGTTTTTCTTATTACAGTAAGCTTGATTCCCAATGATTGTTAAAAGAGTGATTGTGTTTCGATTTTAAAGTTTGCGGCTTGTGCTCTGTGTCATATTTTTGTTTCACAATTCACAGAATATATAAACTATATGTGTGATTTACGATCAAACTTTTTTCATTTAATGTATGATATAAACAAAGTGTGCTAAATTCGGATCTTCAGCAATTCTCTTGGCTTCCATGCAAACAATCCACACAAACGAACGCACTGATCAAGACCACTATAAAATTATTGTAATGTAAACTATTGTAACCATTTAAGTAAAATAACTGTGTACGATGTGTCAAAAAGCTTCAATCATAAAAAGAAACAAAACTGAAATTAAATATTTTGTAAAGAAAATCTTTAACGAATAGCAAAAACCTAAACTATTTAGGCTAAATTGCACGAGGCCGCATACACGTAACAATGAATATATGTATATGTACCACTTGAGTATCTATTTTACAACCCGAAATTCAAAACGTAAGTATAATACAAAATAATCATAAATGTTTAAAAATCGAAAAAAGATATATAAACTATTTGTGTAAAATAAAACAAAAAGTAAGACTGGTCAACGAGGTGTTCCACGTTAATGCAAGAATTGCAGCAAAAAAAATATTATAAATAAATACAACCGAATAACCCAATATTAAGAAATTACTATAACTGTATGCATATTAAAATTCATCAGTATGTCGCTAAAACCCAAACAAAACCTTTTCCCATACCAAACATAATAGTGTATGGCTTCATCCCATATAGTATTTACTATTGAGGTTAAATTCGCACACTTCTAGAACTTAACATAAACATAAACAATTTACTAAGACATTTGGCAAGGGCTATTAAAATGCCTAATATACGTAAGCAAACACTGAAGTTATAACAGTTCGAATTTTAAGAAACGCTGAATGTGAGTCTAGAAGTACTAAAAATATGAAAATAATATCTAATTTATCTAAAATATATGCCAATTAAGCGTAAATTTTCACATATACAAAAAAGCCAAATTGAAAACAACTTCAGAGTTATAGCTCTGTTTTTGATTAATTTACATATTTAATTAAAAACGTTTATTTTCTAATGTTTCATTTGCAGAGATGCTTGGCAGATGTTACTTTTTACTTATGATTTTATTTATTTATAATTTATTTAAGATTTAGAAACAACCATAAAGTTGTGTGTATATCTCTAAATGGCTAGAAGATGTATACGTATACATATATATAATTATATTAAATAAGTGTAAAATGTTTACATAGATATGTGGGATGGAAATTTAAACAATTTGTCTATAGTTTAAATAAATGAATTAGATAAATGTTAAAAATCAACTCAAGAGCAACTCCAATTCAATATAGTAAAGATAAATGAAAAGGTTTACACGTTTACACGTACATTCATGTACATGTATTAGTATAAGTGAAACAAACATTTATTGCAAATTATGTGGAAAAGATGTATGTATTAGAATATAAGAGTTCACAACTGAAGAAATAGATGAGCATGCAAAGCATCTAGATATAAGGCACAGTATTCTGTAAAAATGTTGAAGTTTTAGATACTGGAAATTCCCGATTTGGATATGAATAAGAACCTTAGTTCTGATGTATTGGCGCACAACTAACTATAATGCATAATACATTAGTTTGGTCTAATGATGAAAAAAGGCGGTAGCTAGTAACAGCAACAGGTAGTTGTGGTAATGGTGATGACAAATTAGCAAGAGAAAATGAAGTTTCAAGGGTCAGCAGCAACTGGTGATTTAAATAGGTTTTTATGAAATATTAATTTAGCTTTTTTGTAACATGTAAGAAAGCCTATGCATACACAGATTGATTAAATTAAATAAACCTAAAATTAAAAAAAAAAAATGTATTTGTACATTTACGGCTAGTAATTGATATCAAAATTCGCAAGTTTTGGCACTAGTATACATCTACATTAAGAGAACATATGAAAATCAAAAATGGGAGAGCATTTTCTAACTAATCTGGCAATAAAAATAATGCTAACTAAAAAAAACTCAATAGCTAGGTTACCGCTTGTGCATAATATAATTAAAATGAATAATAAACAAATCCTTAGCCAATAGTATATAGCGAAAATATAATTATCAGTATATATAATTAGTATTATTATTATTATTATTACAATTATTATTATTATAATTGCTGTGCATTTGCATTGGATTTGTGCGTTTTTTAAAGCTTATTCTTTAAGCAAATGCCATTTATGCGCTTAGTTGAGTTTCACAGTCTTGTGTTAAAACCGTACATAAAGTACAACACAATTGATATTATTTATTTCTTTGTAAAATTCATATTAATTTATGAAGAAGACTAGCAACAAGAAGTAAAAACAACTTGTTAGTTGAAAAAGCTTATAGAATTAAATTCGATTAGCATATTTTGCGTCATATTATGTAATATGTATATTCTATTAAAATTATAACAATTTATTATTGATTATTACTACGGCTATTATGGCTTGTTTGTTGCGGCTTTTTGTCAAAAACTATATGCAAATTTTATATGAAATGTAAGGAACATTTAGAAACTAAAGGGCGTATAAGAAAAAGGAAGAAAAAATAAATTAAATATGGTGGATGGCAGACAACATACCTATAGGAAAAAATGAGATTCATTTAGAAATAATTTATTATATTCATATACCAAAAACAACAAATATTAAGCGAATGACATACAGACAACAGAATAATTACAAACGTTATGTTATTCTTATATAAGTATAAACAGAAGGCATTTTCCAACGTATAAAAACTATTATTGTACGTAATTTGATATTTTGATGAGAATTTCTGTGAACAAATATAGATAAATATAACAAAAAAACAACTCCGTTGAGTTTTATTCAAAAGAAAATCATAATAACATCTCCCATAGTGTAAATTAACAATTAATTAATTTAATTAATTCAATGTTGATGAATTTAAATGTTGATCGTTATAATTCAATAGGATTCACTTTGTTTTATATTTAAATAAAGGTACCATATTTTCGTCACACTACTGTCCATGCATGGATGAACACATCTGCTAGTCAATGACAAAGCCTCGCCAAGTTTTTAGCCATTGCTTTTAAATTTAACCCTGACGTTTTCAACACTGCCAGCAGATGTCCGTCGTTTAGTTTAGTTTAGCTCTTTTCCATTTCCACAAATTTTTTACTTGTTCTAGTCAAAAGAAAAAATGAGAAAAGTTGGTATATTCTTAATTCTGTTGCGCTGCTGTCTTGCTGAATCTTAACTTTATGTTAGCAGAAAAAGTTCTAATTACGTACATGACCAGCACATACACAGTGAGAACCTTTATACATGTAGTAGGGACTCGGAAAATGCACTGACAGAAGCACAACTAACGAAGCACTTAAGTGACACAAAGCAGCATCAGAGATTCACTAGTTATAATTTATTTAAAATCGCTTTCGTCAATTTAGAAGTGTACCAGGATAGTATTATTAGTATTATGATTATACAACACTGCATAAAAATAGTATATAAATGAATTTTTCCAATATAAACTTTTATTAATAATTGTCTAAATCAATTCTGTCAGTGTAGGCCCGTCAACTTTGTTGGACTAGAACATCTACCGGTTGCTTGCAGCATCTTTATCAAAACTGTTTCCAGAGTTCAAACCACTTTGTGAGCTGTGCATAAGGGGAATATGACTTTCAAAAAGTTTTAATTTTTCTTCAGCACATACTTGTTCGTTTACTCATACACTGGTACTCACTCACACATTTATACGAACCCGCAGCTTTAGCCACATGCACATTCGCAATAATATCCCATTTTGCAGTGCAATATGTTTGATGTGTTGTTTGCATAGAACGCATGTTATATACAGCTGAAGTATATATATTTTATATATTTGAACCTTGCGTCGCTCAATGCACAACATGTTAAATTATGTTATATAGTTAAAAATACATGAGACATTATTACAACGTCTTACAGATGAATTGATACATGTGCTTCTGTAACTAAACGTCAAATATTTAATATATATGAATAGATTCTTGTTTTTTTTTTTTATATTTAATACTAGTACTAAATGATCTGTTCAGTTGGATTTAAAGTCCAATTTAGAGTTAAATGGATTATAATTAAATGCTGTACAGAGATATCATGTTAAGCAGCAGAGTGTTGCTTGTGGAATCTGACAGAACAAGAGGCTTCGCATATCGAAACACACACTGTCAGAAGATAATATACGACAAGTGTACTGTCGTTGACAATGACATCAACTGCAGACAAGCCCATACAATATTGTACAAACATACTAAAATGGTTACAGAGGCTCGCTCGTCTCTTGCAGCATTACAGTAAAACGAGGACAACGACAAGGACAAGGAACGCAGGAACACGCACGAGAACAGTGTTAGAACTGTTACAATGTAGAGATATGTTCACATAAACCATTGGCCAAAAAACATAAGTCTACACTTATCAGAACGATATTATACAGAGCGGTTAGGAGTTTCATTATAAATAAGTTCAGTACGCTTTTGTCAGATCTGTACATATCAGTTCATAGTTGATACGTTACCGTGACATTTCGACTGAAATACCAAACAGTCCACATGTATTAATTCTAAAACTCCATACATTATTTAATACAGTTACATCTAGATGGCAACCAGACAGCAAATGTTCTTGGATCCATTACTAACTAACAAAATCTACAAGAATATTTAATATTTATTTTAAATATCTGCTGCGACATTAAAGCTGCTATTGCAAAAATCAATGTCTTTGTCAGTTGTCAGTCTGTAGCTGACAGACTTGCCAATTGAACGGTATCATTTACCCGCCGCACACTGTTTGATTTGGATTTGAGAAGAGCCTCAGTATAACTATGCAATGTCACTTCCTATACAAGAACGAAAGCAAATCGCAAATCGTATACAAACTCGGATTTTGTTGAGAAACATTTTGGCATCTGGCGGCAACTGCACTTGAAGTATATCGAATTTGTACGGATTTGGCAACAGCCAATAATTTGACACTTGCATTTGCAGTACTCGTTAGCAAAAACGCAACAACTGAGAGCTGCGTCAGGTGGCAAGCAGTAGGTAGCTCGGCGTATCATAGCATGACTGGGTGAGAATCCTTGAATAAAGTTATAAAACGAAGCTACAAGTTCCAATGGGTTTGGAGTATTTGAGTCTATTCCACGTTGGAATGTGTGCATAAATACATGCAAGAAAGCAACAATATCAGGGTAATAGCGAATACAAACAAACAAATGCCGATGCAATTGTCATCACCATAAAAATAACATAAAACTATTTTTCCGACTTTCGTGGCTGCGTTAGTTTGTGTGGGCGGTGCTGTGAAAAAGTTGCTTTAAAGCCTTACCAGTGTTAAGGTCAAGTTTAGATTCAAAAAATGTTTCACTAAATCGATTAATACTATTTGTAAACAAAAAGACAACACCATTTAATCTTTATATGAGTGCGACGTACATACATACACATGACTTCACCAAAGTGAACAAAATCATACACACCCCTGCTACAAAATCGCTACACTTACATTCACATATGAATATGAATATCATTTTTAACACATGCAATACATTGCACGATCCCGATGGTCTGCTTTTGCGGAATGTCCATCTTATTAATTAAAAGAGTCGTCAGATGGTGTAAAATTTGTTTTAAATATTCGCTTCGTTAATTACAATCTGCTAAATTTGCGATGCGTGAGCACTTTTGTTATAGCTTACACCTGGCTACATCGTTTAGATATCTGCTTATTATTGTAATTCGAAAATTTGACACAAGTCCACCTGTGGCTGAACCAGTCCATCACGAATTACATTATCGTACATAGCGTGCAAACACAACAAGGTTGAGCAGGTTGTGGCTGCTGCGGGGCCTGTGACCACTCCTGTCTTGGATGTGTCCCTTGCGGTATTGGCACCTGTGGCTGTTGTCCATAAGGTGGAGGTTGTTCATTCACCTTTACCGCTGGAACAGTCATTTCCCTAGATATTTTTTTGTTTTCGCCGAATAGAGACTTACTTTAGTATTATTATTTTTCCTGATATGACGGGGGTCTTTATATACGCCAGACATACATAATACTATATTTAGGTTTATCAGTATCTAAACATACGACTATTGTATGTAGCTATCGCACATTCGCCAATCATGTTTCGATTTCGTTTGGTGACTCAGTCTCCTAATACGTGACTTTTAAATCGATTTCTGTTTTGATAAAAATACAAAGATTAGACGAAATCGGGGATTTACAGTAGCGTTGTTTACATATGTTTTTTTTGTGCTTTGTTAATAAATGATATATAAAAACATAAGAACACATATTAAATAATATATTTTATTCAAATATTCCTTCTGATTATTGTAAAATGGCAACCTTTCCTTTACAGATATATAGATTAACTATCGTTAGATAGCTCACATGTATACAAGTACAAGAACATCTAATATTCTATTTTATAGAACTCTGGGCAGCAAAAGAGAGAGAGAGGGAAAGAAAAGAGAGAGAGAGAAAGAGATTAATATAGATGAGAGAGAAGGGAATATATATATAGGGAAAAAGGAAAACATAAAGAAAGAATAACCTGCTAATGCTTATTCTTCAACTTTAAGGTATTTCCATTTCCATTTCTTTAGTAATTTAAGTGCACACCTAGTTTTTCTGGTTTTCAACTCGAACTGCTTTATGCTTGTTTATGTCTCTTCTTTCAGGTTTGCTTGCTTCCACAGCTTTTTAGTTTATTGCTTGTTTTGAACCTTGTTCGAACTGGTTTAAAATTTCTTGGCACAAGCCCCAAAGGGTTCAAAACGGCCCTGACAGCCTCCTTTCAATAAAGACAGGGGTTGAAAACAAAGAGAGGCTAGAACGGCAAATTGTGTGGCTTGCCCACTCTGAAAGTCAAAGGGAATGTAGAGGTTTGCTGTGAACTCATAACTTTGTTACACACAATTAACAATTTGATGCTTTGCCAACTTGTCTCCCATAGTATATGAGTGTTAGTATGGTATTGTAGTTGTAGTTGCCAAAGACGACAGAGGAGTTATTAAAGAAACATCTCTAATTGAAAAGTGCAGCCAAAAATTAAGCGCGCCACGTGGGTATACGCTAGACTCGACACCACATCTGCAGGACAGGTGCCCCTCTTGCTGCTGCAAATGCACTATATATTTTATGCATTAAAAAACTTTAGAGCAAGCTGTATCCAACAGTGTTCGGGGCTTATGCATAAACTTTAAGGTCAACTTGTTACTTAAAGTTTGCAACTTCCCATGTGGTAGCTAACAACAAGTACAATAATTTACTAGAGTTTCGACTTTCTGGATGAATGTAAATTTTTTAAAATTTTAATAGGAAGATGTTCTTTAACATCAAAACACTATTCAAAATATATTTTTTACAGGTTTTCATTATTAAAAGCCATTATAATTCTGGGCCATGATTAATATGTATCTACAATTTCATATGCCGAATTGCAAGCTATAGGAATCAGTAGGTTATATTGAAGTGTAGACCATCCAGCAAAATTAGCCAAATATTCGCTAAGTGTTCGCTCAGAATATAAGCAGCATAAGAATGTTACAAGTTCCCTGTGCGGTAGATGGTGTCGTAGTTGAAATGCTGTTTGACCTTCACCTGGAATGCCAATGGCCTGAAGCAATGGGCTGCACTGTAAACGAAGATGAACAGAGAGGCAGGCACAAGGATAGCGGCCTAAACTAAGGCAGAAAGATGAAGAGGTAAGTGTAAAGGATGGAGGCAACTATGTGCAGATGGTTTTCAGTAAATTGTGCGCAAAGCATTTCAAAAATTTATTTGAAAATATTTGTGCACGTCAACGATGCAAGGACAGGTCCTGTTTCTACCCTGATATGAAAAATGGCTGCGTTCTACAACAGGATGTGCTGCCAAAAACATTTTTAATAATTTAGCACACATATTTTCACATCTTTGAAAACATTCACTTTGAAGAGCATGCGGCAGGTATTTATACCTGTTTGACTAAACGTTTACCAGCTGTCGATGTAACATACAGGGCACCTGAAAATCAGTGCTGGTGTCTCGGTCTGAATATATGGTATATACATACTATAATATATATATAAAAATATGGGTGTATGCCAACGATAGCAGTGTTGGCTAATCTGAAACCAGTTTTCCACACACAACATCAGCAATATTTAAAATTTCAAATATGAGACAGCTTTGATGTGAAAAGTCGCTGAAGCAACTTCGTGACTTAACATGCCTAGCAGAAATCTGACATATTATTGAGTATGCAGTCACAAGGTAAATAAATTAGTGGCATACAACGGCACTCCGAATTACTTCCTAGATTATCTGTTAACAGTTTACTAAAAACTGTTTAACTATCCCTTTGATGTTACACATAATTTTCCCCAAACGCTTACTCCCTAAAGCAATTCCCTATTGCAATTCCCTATTGCAATTCTCGCAGCAGCTACTGCTCGATCGTTTTAATTGAATTTGAATACAAAACGAAGACTTGCTGAAATACGTCGTATATATATTCGATTCACTTTTTATGCAGCTGCAAATAAGCTTTTAGTGTAGCAAATTTAGCTATACTATAAATGACCAATGTTACGTTTATTATAGCCCTTTTCTAATGCAGTATAGTTATAACAGTGTACAGTAATAGAAGTGCATGAAATTAAAATTCAATAAACAAAAATAGTAGCTGCTGTATTAAATTACATTTAAAAAAAAAGGGTATCTAAAAAAAATTCTAAAATTGAGCAAGATTAATAACGTTACATCATTTTCTTTGTGTGATTTTCCTGTCTGCTATCCTGTTTGTTTGTAGCTTTGTCTACCGGCTTAGAGAGAGCAAACATAAACATGACTTTACATAATGCCTTTCAAAATTAAAATTTTATACACAAAGTGTTTGTTGCTTCAAGTGCTTGTGTGCTATACCTTCCAGTTTTCGCTTCTCAGTATCGGCCGTATGTCGTTGAATACGGCGGTTTATCCTTACACGCGCCTAGACAATGATAACTTTTAGTTCATACATGTACTGTTCATCATGCATGTATTTCCAGAGAGTTGTACTTATCCTACTACAAAAGTCCTACAAGTTTGGCATCATTGCATTACAATCAATTTGGGTTTCTTACTTTATGTGCATTCCAAATTATTTGAAAACGTAATTTCATTTACCTGTATAAGTAAATTGGCCAACTTTTGAAAAGGCTATAAGAACAACAACAGCACTAACAGCAACTGATTTCTTTATTTACCTCATTTATTTATTTACAACGAATGCATTTCTCTGTACTTGTCCTTTTCTTTTCGCTAACCCGTTACCGTTGCTGTTGCCATTTTTTGCTATTACTCTGGCCCACTGGGCAAGCCGAAATAGTAGACTCCCAAAGAAAAAGACAGAAAAATTTTTGAAATTAAATTTTCAAGTAACTTTCACTTGAGCGCAGTGCAGATTAAATAATTCATGAAAGCAACGTGCACGGAACGGTGGAGTTTTTTAAGTGCGCAGGGCAGACAAATACTCAAATACATATAAATGCTAGCACAAGCCCACCCAGACGTGGCACAGGTGTACGAGTGTATAAGTATGCGAGCACATTTAAATAAGCAGTAGTCAGCGTCAGCGTCAGATCGCATTCTTATTTCCCTTTTGGAACCGCTCAGTTAACTTTGTGCTCAGAGCGAAAATGGCCGGAGAACAAATTGAGTAAACGGAGTAAGGCTTCGTAGCACAACTGCCCATATGATAACAGCATCCGAGAACCCTTTTGCATGTTCTACCATTGCTGCCATTGCCAAAAAGGCAAGTCCACTCAAGCAGAGCAATTGCACAAATGGCCAATTCTACTTGTAAGGAAAATTTTGTTCGTTTCGTTGACCGGGTTTCGGTTTAGGTTTTTGGCAGTTTTTAGTACCGTTACCAGTTGTAGTGCCAGTTCTAATGCTAAAATGGTAACAAGGGTTGAACTAACTAAAACTCTGTTAGAGTTCAACTGCAGCAACAAATGTGTGAATTTGAGGGAGTGCTTGGCTTCCAGTTCTTACCCTTTAATTTATTCTTTATTTATGAATGTGCCGGTGTTTGTGCTGAGGTGTAACGAAGCATAGATAAAATAAGCAAAATATACAATATTGGTGCATGACGAAAGTTTAAATCGCTATGATAACAAAGAGCAACGAGCTTACTTATAATGATTGTAAATGAACTATTGTTTAACCAACCTATTTAATTTAAATGAATGTTGTAAAGTAGACAAAATCAATCTAAATATATTTAGTAAAAAAAAAAAATAATAACATATCATCGGACTGGTAAACGCATAGTGATTTGTTGTTATACAAAGACTTTAGAGAAGTTAATATAAAGTAATACAATTTGCTGCCGCCAATGATAATTAAATCTATAGACAATATTTAGTACTATTAGCTTTTTCGATTAGCTTCAGCATGAATAGCAAGTAAAGTTCATACGTACGGTGGAATCCAAGTCACTGGACGCTTGGACAGTGTATTGTATCGTATTTGCTTGTGACACTTAAACACATGCGACCCAAGTTGTTTTATGCTTAATTGAGTATTATCCTTGTTGCACATGAGTCGAGTTTAGTAGGGAGCAGTCACCAGCCAAGTCATGTCTGCAAACAGTAGCAGCCTCTGTTTGCTTAATAGCATGGTCAGTAAATTTAATTAACTTCCCTTAAGGATACATGCAACATATAATAAAAGCACTGCACAGTGACTACAGAATAACACAAAAATAAAGCAAATAAATAAAAAAAATAAAAAAAAAACGCAACTACAACAAAGCAAGTACAGAATATCTGTCACAACTGATGTTCACTCTTCGCCCTGGTAGTCACCTCCTTCTTTGGCTTTCAGTTGCAGTGGGATTACAAACATGTACAACGTCGCACGAACTTGGACACGGACACGGTCACAAGTTGACTGGCTGCCTGGCTGCGCTGACTGGCCAACTGTAAGGCTCGTCTTGTCGTTGTCCTTTGAGATGTTGTGCAAACAAGCAGCTTAATGTCAGACGACACGACACAAACACAAACGCAAGTACACACAGCCCAGAAATTAACTTCTTTTTGATGAGCATATGTTGCGCAGACAATAAAACCTTTCCCACTTTTAACAACAGGTCGAGTTTCAGAACCATAAAGCACTGCAATATCATTGCATCAAAATGATAGTTCTATTCTATTTTTCTACAACAGCTGGTGCATCTTCCATTGCAACCGTTCAGGCGCGTTACTTCGATCTTTACAATTTGCCCCACACCATTGACTTTCTTCAGTCGCCACTCGTTGTCGTTCTGTTTGCATGTGCCATTTTGGCATGATTCTTTAACCCTCGTTTCATAATTCATGGCATACCCACTTTGCATGCGCAACGCACGTAGATGCAGTCGAACCTTAGTAGCAGCATCTGACTCGTGGCATTGTCTTGTCTGACCACGTTTGTGCCATAACAAATGATGTACTCGACAATCAGCAGATCGCCAAACACCAAACCAAAGAACATGCAGCTCAGTAACTAAAAACATGAACTTACAAAACAATGAATTGAATTTCATGTAAGTTTTGGTTGACCGAAAGCTTTAAATATTATTTGCAAAGATTCGAGCCTGTACTTACAAGCTTATACGTATCAAATACACATACTAATTTTAGGAAGGAATCAAAGGGGTGAAATGAACCCTGCCGCAAGTCAAACAGTTCCTGATCTAATACACGCAATCAAAGTCAAGCAAGCGCAACTGTGGAGAATAAGTCATTTTGTCAGACCAAACCAAAGAGGTGAAAAAGTGGCATTAATACTCCAGTTAACATTGCGGTTAGCGGACATTCGACACTGTCGCAGTGCCTATATATACTGCCCATGGGTATTTGAGGGTGTGGTTTTCGCCATCAGTTCCTGCCGCGCCGCATCTGACAGTGGACAGTTGGACAGCTGCATTTAATACTCGACGAGTGTTTCCTACAGACTGTCAGAGTCAGCTAATGTGAGCCAGCGTAAAGTTTAAGTTGACTGCCAGTAAAAGCCATTTAAAATTACGTGCTTGGATTTCTGGCCACCAGGGCTGTTTCCTAGTCGATGTTATTGAGCGCTACCGTACGTGGCCAACTAAAAAAAAAGCAACAACTAACCAAGTAAGAGGCATTGCAGCCAGTCGCTCAGGTTTGTAATTTTGGCACTTTGACTACAATTTCTTAGCTACAACCGATATATATATATATATATATATGTGTGTGTGTGTGTGTGCCTGTGTCAGTGCGACATCGTGTCGATATTGCACAGAACAAGCAATCTGACTACGTTGCACATAATTTTCACATTACCGAAAGCCTAATATAAAAATTCTATCAAATCGTGACCAACAAGACCAAAGCCTTTTACCTAAAAAATGAATCCACATAGATACTAACGACACAACTCATTTTTTGTTTTACTTAAAACAAACTTTCTCAAATCACTTTAAAAATTTAAGCATCACGGTTGTAATTAATTCTTTTTATATTAAGCGGAGTAAAAAAAAACGAGCTTAATGAAAATTTTTAGACATTTTTATTAAACTGCACTGGTCTTCAATATAAAAAATTTAAATGTAGTCCAAGACTATAAAATTAAGGATTTTCGAAATAAATATTTTGCAGCTCGGAAATATTTTGCTGTTACAAATCAATTACCTGTTTACTTGCGGACTCCTTTTTACTTTGTTTTTTTCCTAGATGGTAAAATACACTTTGATTTCTAATCACGTTGTGGGTGTGGACAATTTATATGACATGTACGTCTGTTGGCTTTGAGCTAAGCATCATCAGGCCGTAACTTTTCATCTTAAGATCAAATTAAAAAATTGACGGTTTTGCGCCCAATAAATCGCAGTAAATTAAAGCACATTGTTGGTACTGAACGCTTTTGTTATGACTTCAACAGCAGTTTGACATTTTAGTTAAAATAGTTTAGTAAATACCCTTGGGATCCAAAACATAGACACCGAACTTATTGTGGTTACCATCTTCGATCAAAGTTTGAATTTCAAAGAATTTGACTCAGATGAATGACTCAGTGACTAAAATCTTAAATTTGCTTTAGTACTAGGGTGACAAATGTTAATTATAAGATTGTCCGAACTTAATGCATCCTCCCTATACAATAACCAGGGCATTGGTGAATTTAATAAGGGTCCAGTTAGAAATGCAGATCCAAAATGCATTACTTGCATTGATTATGTTGTTTCAATAATCACTGTATTGGTGTTGTAAATGTTTTTGCGTTTTGCGTCGACTGCATTTGCAGCTTCACTTGCCTAACTGCATAATTCAAGACGACATGAACTGACAATAAAATTTAGTGCTGAGCGCGCATAATAAAGCTGGCCATAAGAAAGACAGGAAGATGGTTCTGGCTGCTTAGCTGAGACTCGGGTTCAGTCGCAGCCACAATTTCCCTCTCCATGTTGATGCCATGCCATCTGGACAAAAGCAAAGGGCTAAAAAACTAAAAACAAAGTCATGCGGCCGTCAGTAATGAAAAGCGTGCCAAGACCAAAAAAATGGGAAAGAGCTGATTTTGCTGCCAGGCTGTAAAACTGTAAGTTGGCATTAAGTTGCAAGCATAATGAAATTATTTCTCTGGCTCGGCGACGCATCGCTGCCGCTTTTGTGCTGTTTATGGTAGAGCAATGTTGTTGCTGCTGCTTCGGCCAAGAAGCGCGTCGGCACATAAATACTTCATGCTTAATTGTCCTTTTGGGTGCAATTTCAAACGCTGCTACGCATATACCAGCAGCAGCTTTTCCACCAGAAGCTGGAGCTTTAACAATAGCCATGGCAACTTACGAGTAGGAGATGACAGCTTCGGCTTTAGCAGGACCATTATTATCAGCTTGTGCTTGGGCTCAAGTAAGAGCTCTTTAAGCTAGACTACTTCTTGATGATTATCTCTAATTTTGCGTACTCTTATGATCCGGTCATATGCTGCTGTATAGTATATTAATTTCAATATCTACAAAAAGAAATGTTAAATTCGCTCCAACTAACTAATTTATATTGGCATTTAATAGAACTAAATCAGAACAAAGATAAAGAGTGCAATCAACATAAAATTACATATTATTTTTATTTAATTTTAAAAAGGAATTGAGACATTAGATCCCTTTGAAAAGCATTAATTTCATAACAAGACAATACTATAAAGATGCAAATTTGCAAGACCTTATTAAATCCTTATGTATAAATGCTCAAAGAGTCATTCTAAAGTTGTATTTAATATAGCAACTTCTTACAGTAGTAGTAAAGCAAACACTTTATTTATTAACTTTTGGAATTGTCCACTTCTAAGTCCACCTTAAAGTTTTAGTATCATACAAGTTTGAGAATGATTAATACATTTTACAAATACTCATCATTGCATAAGGTTTGCCAATTATCGGTGCCTAGCCAAGAATTAAGCTACTTCCGAAATGGATCCCGTTTCAGTTTAAAAATAAAAACAAAATACGTGGACGGGCCAACAGTCATTAACGGCTTCATTTTGAATGCCAACTTCAACGCCAACTCCAACTCAGGCGCGACTTATTTCCTGTCATGGCGAAACTTTCAGGAATTTCATAACTTTTCAGGGTAACACTGTTCATTACTTTAAAAACAGTATTCTAACGAGCTTATAAGACTAAGAAATTGAGTATTAAAGCTATGTATCCAAAGAACACCATAAAAATTTAAGACGAATTGAATCCCGGATAAGTCAAATTATTTTTCAACTCTGGTGACGATATATGTCATTTGATACTATTACACATTTCAACTTGATGTACAGTTTGTATTTTTGTCATCGTCATATTAATTGCTAGCATAGTTATGGAGTCACTTTTCATTGACCGTCTGCTTCAGCCGCGGTTCATGAAACTCAAAATGATGCAAAATAAATAGCAATAACTTTGCGCAAAGCCGCTTAAAAGTTCACAAACTAACAAGTTTGTTTCTAACTTTAACTTTGTTGTAACCTCTTCTTGCCTCGATAGCAATATTCAAAGTGGCTAGTAACAACTTTATAGTTTTCATAGGAGAATTTCCTTTATTAAATAGTTAATTAGTAACAACAATATGCAACGCACTGTAGAATATAAATGAAGGTACAATAGGATAACAGTTTAATGATATTTCAGAACTGTTGCTACCATAAAAATATAAATTTCATTTTCTACTGCTGACCTCTTGACCTACAGACGCTTATTACCGATGTAAAACTGTCGGGTTTAATCACATACTTCCAATACAAGTTACTAACGGCCTGCAACCAAAATGCCTGAAAAGTGGAAAAAAATGCAGATCCTGAAGGCAAAACACAATGAGCTATCACACGGGCAACAATAGCAACAAAACAATCTAACAGTTAACTTGTTGTTAAGAGTTCTACGAACTGCCGTAGTAGTGCATTCATCTTCAGTACAATCTATATATTTTTGGCTTTCGTTTATCTTACAGGTATAGTCAAAGAGCACTTTCGTCTAGCCCAATTGACAGAGACCAAAACAAGCGGTGCCGTTCGAATCGACAGCTTCTACTGGCTCTACACACCTCTAATATATTTCGTCGCCGTAAGCACGCACAATGTACAAAATTTTCGCATTTAATCTGTCACCTGCATTAAAACACCCACTCTCAGCGCTCACTAATTTTCTTTTAACATATTCCTTAACGCACACCTTTTTAGTTTCCAATAGCCGAATGCAACAACCTGCTTACGGAAGTTGTATTGCTTCCACAACTTTTCTCGCAACTGTTTACACATCGTTTGACAGTATGCAATAAAAAATAAATGCCAAAGCATTTTAAATATTTAGGACAAACGTATAAGTTTCCTTAAACGTTACAGGAAATGTTGCCGCATTGCCTTTGTTCAATTACAATTAAGGCGGACAAATTTTTTGTGGATTCACACGAGTCAGCAGAACCATAAAATGGTTTTGCTAGTCGTACGATGCTACCAAAGACCACGATGGTCAACTTGCTACATTAATGAATAAATCAACATAGATTTCGTTACCAATGCACAGCTACATATACAACCGGATATACAGTCAGGCGAGAATTCGAAATGTGTAAGCTCAACCACGTCCTAACGGGACTAATGAAGTCCCAACCAGTGCGCACGTGCATCATTATCATAGTCATCATTACCGGCAGCATCATGATTGCCAATAGAAAGAACCTGCTTTGAACAAATCAATTATGTGGCAAGCAAGAACAGTACTGTCTCATTTGAGGTAGCCACTTCACAGTTCTGCTCTCTTAATTATGGGCCAACATTGGCATTGCAATTCCTGGCACCTAGATCCCAGCTCGGGTTGTAGCTCACAGTTTCCATGACACTCAAAAGTTATTTAACGCCCAACGAGCAAATCACACATGCATACCGAAACTTTGTCTTTGTTATAAAAAAAAAACACACACACACACTACATACACAAAAACAAACAAGTCTAAAAAGATAGTACATAAACAATTTACAGTTTACTGTGTACACTGCACAGTTGAGAAGTTAAAAGCATGCCAACACCTGTTCTCACATAACCATAGTCCCTAGTCCCCAGAATAGTTTCTGGGCTTACAGTTTCATATCTCCAGTTTGGAATATGTTGTGGCATTTTACCTTGATTTGCTTTAGTCTCAACAATTTTGACAGTTTACGAATTTTGGTCTAAAAGTTTCAAACATATTTAACATTGTCAGAAAATAATGCCACGCAGTGAATACAGCTACATCTCCCGAAACAGCAACCGCTTCTACTTCAGATGCTTTGGTTTGGTTTCGAAACGATATGAGGTTGTTGTTAATGCCGTGGACCGAGTTACAAATAGAGTTGACAACAAAATTAAGCGAGGCAGTCGTGCGTGTTCTTTCAAAGGTTTGGAAGGTTAGTGATTGCGTGTTTGCAACAACTCGTGGGAAATTCAAGTGTCTCTTTGCTAATATTTAAAAAAATAGTATACGTATAGTTGCTATTGCACATTTTAAACATTTTAATTAGAGACAAGCTTTCTGCCTACAATAGTAACTGAATTCTGTTTATAACATTTTTGGATGTAACTAGTAAAATGTTTCAATTATCATGAGAGATGCCGAAATCAACTTCAGTCTATTGTCAGCTATTTTGCAAACTGTTTACCTATTCCTTATCTACGTAGCCTATTGACAATTTGAGTGTGGTTCAGACAGCTCCCAATTAGTGTGTGTATCTGTGTGTATCAGTCTTTGGGTGCATGGTCCAATTTCAATTTTAATTTATATCGAAGACCTATAAAAAGTCTTTAAATTGCAGAGTTCATGCAAAATATGGCAACATGACCTATCCGGAAGCTTGCGATTTAAAAAGCACAAAGAGGAAATTAAGTGTTGACCATTGCTCTTCCGCTAGTCCTAGAGAAGGTGACTCTTAATTTTTGTATTTCAATCTCGGTCTCACCCTCACGACTTTGCCTATCTTTAGGTTTCTCTCTTAATCTATGGTTTTTCTGTCATGCATCCATTTCACTTTGCACTATTTTCGGATTAAGTCTGCGCCTGTCATGTTGATTTGTATTTGCTCTTTACGAGTTTCTGTGCATGGGTGCGTGGTGTATGTGATGTACGTGTATGTATAAGTGTGGTATGTGCAGAATGTGGAACTGTGGTGTATGACTGTGGTTACAAAGCTGTTAGGATTTTGCGCCTGGTGCTGAATAATGGCATTAACAGCAGTGGGGTCTACATACTAAAAGTGGGTGTTGGCTATATGTATCTCGGTATTTGTGCGAGCTGGTTATGTGGTGTATAAGATACATGGTATTGTTAATCCCAAACAGTCCCGAATATCACTGCCTCTTATTTTCTTTTCTCTTATCTCTCAGTATGCTTATTGAAGTAGCAACCATTGCAAGCTTTAACCTTTTGGCTCGTTCGCCAATTGTATTAAAAACCACAGTTATTTTCGCCCTAACAAATTATTGGCAGTTATTGTTTAAATTTGTTGCAAACGAACAATGACAAGTCGAAGGACAAACATCAGAAGTCCAACTTGAGCTCTTAAGTGGACTTTGAGGTAAATTGCCACATCAATTCTGTGTGCGAATGTGCAAGTGTTCGAGTGTGTCTTGCTTTACTTCTTAGTGTATTGATATTTCACAAGAACATACAAACAAATAGTCAAACACACACTAACACTCACATACACACATGATATCAAATTCTGCTTCTCAAACTTTGTCACCATTTGCAGCGGAAATGAAAAATCAAATCGAAGAAAGGCACAGGAAATGTAGCTCTTCGTATTGTCACTTGACTTACTTGTGTATAGAAGTATACACCCATTGGAGAGCTTGTGTTGACGTCTCTGCTGTTTAAATTTATCCGATGTCTCGTATTGGCATTACCAGAGAGCTCTTCACATATGACTATTCATCTCTTCTCTGTGTGCTTACGAACTCAGCCCTGTCATAGACATTAAATAGTATTTTTATTGTTTTCAACTCGATTTTTCTAGTCTTCGTGGCTATGGAATATATGTTGTTTTTTAAGGTATTGATGTTAGCTTCAAATTTCAAGAAAAGGGTTACAAAAAAACCGTAATGTTAAATATGTTTTTCATTAGAATGATATGATATTTTCAGAAAAAAATGTGTTACGAAATCTCGAGTATATTTCAAAATCAAATTGTAAGAGTATTCAAATATCTATGTTAAAGGCAACGAATTATTTACTCACTTATTTTTGGCATTTGTCTAGGTCAGAATTTTTTTATCGACTTGGCTATCAGCCTAAATAAAAACAAACAATTTTGATTCGAACAAAACACAAGAACAGAGAAAAGAAGTGGAAACAAAATCAAGAATCGAAAAATTGGCAAAAAGGTTTAAAAATGGCTATCAGATTTCCTTACACGTAGTGGAACAAAAAGATTAACCTTTGACTGAGCTATTGGACTAAAATGTACCAAATTTGTAACTGGTAAATTAGTCTATTGAAATCATTTACCACGAAACAGGAGGAATTAAATTAAATGATGGATAGTTAGCAGCACCTGGGACTTGTCATTGATTAGATGGTTGCTGTTTCAACTACAACGTATGTTGTTTATGAATGGGTGTATGTAAGTTTCTGGTGTTAGCTGCAACAAATAGATACGGCAGCAGTCTTTCCCACAGGTCTGATTGAACAATTGATGATTTAATTATTAAATAAATAAGTAAATGCTAACAATCTAGTACTTGTAGATGAAGCATGTATTACCTAATCGTGACAATTATTTATTCAAGATTTATTGTCTCTCCCGGTTTGAAAACCAAAACCAGCGACCAACGCTGCGTATGTGTGACAAGTAATTTGAATGCCTAACCTTGCCTTGTCGTTGCCTTTTATAGTTAAACACTAACCGTTTGTGATTTGATTTAATCTCAATTGTTTTACATTTGAATGAAAATGAAAAACTGTAAGCAAGCCGTAATTTAAATTACCAATATCAAAATCTTAGCAACATAACAAAATTGTTAAGATTGATAACATTAAAGTTTAACTACAATATCGTATGACCATAAAATGAAAAAGACTTGGGTTGGGTAATTTTAAAAATTCAATTCAATTTATATCCGCAACTTAAAGTAATTTCAGTTTCTATTACGGATCCGAGTTGCCTTAATTCGCAATCCAAAATTCAAACACAAGTTTTGATTTAAATTTGAATTTGGTGTCCACATAAAAGTGAAGTAAGGACATTTGCAAACTATTGCCTACTTGGGAAAATATGGAATATGGTGTGGGGTAAAAGAGTCAACATATGGTTTTAGTCTTGCATCATAACGCACACAGAAACTTTCAGAATCGAAAATGATAGCTTCAGGGGGTTTCAAGAATATTACAACCGAGATACAGATGCAGCCATCTACAACCACCATTTCAAGTTGCAAATTAAAAATGTTTCATTTTGGTTATCGCATTACTTGCATTGTAATACTCAATATGCTCAAACGGTGATATGGGATACCGATATACCTTAACGCATTCTAACACAAACGCAAGCGGGAATTTCTATATTAATTTAATAACGAAAGGGATGTTCTTACAGATATTAGCAGACGTTGAGATTTTGCTACTTAGAACATTCAAGTTTTTGCCAAAGTCTCGCGGCATTTTGGTAATTCGAATTTCAATAATAATTCGGCGAACTCCGCAGTTTTATAAAAGTTGTTTGACGCTCTTTCAATTTGACATAAATTATTCATAGTCAGAGAACCATGACAATTTAGTATTTCTTTGTTTCTTTGAATCAATAAAACTGAACCAAAACGAATCACACTTAAACGGCGCAATCAATCGTTAAATTCGTTCATTTTCACCAACCAAGTGCATGAGCAGCATGATTGAGTGCGTGAGTCCGAATAGGTATGTATTTTCTTGATGTTGTACTATATGTACGATTGTGTGTGTATGGTGTGTGTGCATATGTATATGTGAGGAAACATGACACACGGTGTGATGTTAAAAGGTATGCCAAATGAAATTGAAATATAAATACAAATGCATTGGGCGCATAAACAGCGCAATCAGGCGCAAAATATGCGCGAAGCGACGCGTACTGCACTCAATAAAAGCTAACTGAGCTCCAACGAGCAAAAGAAGAAAGGGCATTGGGGGTGCCATATGAGCGCTTCGTGATGAAATGTGTTTAAACATTTTCTTAGAACGGTAGCCGAATACACAGCAGTCAAACAAACAAATAAGTCCGCAGATGCACCTACGCGATGCGAGTTTAAAATGAAAACAAAATGGCGCAAAGCCTTATACACACTAAGGTTGAAGTCAAAACCGTCCATGGTATTGGCGTTATTGACATTTTGTTATGGTAGGTAAATAACCGTACAACAGCAGTACGTATGGAAATATTTGCCAGGCGAGACAAAATTCGCAGTTAAGCTAACAGATAAACAAAGTCAGGTACATAACAATACATGGGAATGTATAAGCTGAGATGTGGTCCCACTTTCAAGATAAAATTATGAGTTAATACGTTTTTAAAACATTTACGTTTTTAAAACGTTTAAGTGTATCTTATGTTTACATGGTTTACAGCAGTCCCTGTGTACATTTTATACTGCGCAAATTAGTAGTCGTTGTCAATAAACTTAAAATAAGTACCGAACATGCAACCTTCTGGAATAAGGAATAACAGATTATCAGGCTGTGCGCAATCCCAAAACTCAGGAGTTTTTCTATGTTCAGGAAGGTGTGGGTGAGCTCCTTGTCCTTAACATACTATATGTATATACCTTATAAGGCTATCTTTCTGTAACATACATATATCGATATATATATAAATCATTTTCAAATGACTATCATTTAAAATTGACAGTTTTAACTTAAACTACCGATAAAGAATAATAAAATAGAGAAGAGAAAAAGTCGACGTGCCACTCCGAGAGATCATTTTGTATAGCAAATGTATAGTAAATGTGAATCTGAACAATAAAAAAATAAATAAAGAATATACAATAGAGTTTGACTAAAAGTCTGTATGGGGCTGATAAACTAAATGAATAGTCGAAATCAACAAAGCGAGTACTGCTTGTAGCGCCGCATTGCCATTTCTTCTGGCAAATGGCAAATGCTATACAAGTTGTTAGACAATTTTAAATACAACTGCTGTTACTGACAGTAATCAAGATTGCATGGCGACGGCGGTGACTACAACAATGGCAAATGCCATTCGGTGAGTTCAACAATTGAAAAATAAGTAATTTCACAACTGTAGTATATGCGGAAGAAGGAGCAACAACAGCTGAGACAAGCATAAAACTGCGAACTGTTGGAGTTGCACACTCAGTTGTGGTCGGAGTGGAAGTCCGCGTTCGAGCTTGAGTTCGAGTTCGCGTTTACGTCCGGTTGCAAACTTCGCCGTCCAATCCATCGATGATTGTTAGGGGAGGCTGACCGCCTTATGCCTTTTCTATTGGTATTACAACAGTCACTGCCATTGCCATTGCCATTGCTATGGCTATTCTCCACGTCTACTATTGATGGCCACTGTTGGGTCTGAGGCAAATGTTTATCTTTCGGTTTGGTTTGTGTTTGGGTCTGCAGAGAGCGTATCTTTCTTGATTTTACTTATGCCTCCAGGCTGCTGCCGACGTCCTCAAAACGGATGTGCAGCTGCACAAACTTCTTCTCATTAAACAACAGAACTTACGGGTCGATCAGAGTAGAGTAGACCAGACAGAGGGTGCAGTTTCTGCTTTTACTCCAAGAAGTTGTGTAATTTGCAAATGCTAATATAATGTCACAGTAATGAAATTACCGAAATTACTGCAACAGTGTACTGAAATAGAAGAGAAACCACCGCAAGGGAGTGGGAACGTTAAATTATCTTACGGTAGGAACGAATCACAATATTCCAAATGTAAATATTGTAGCTCTTTTAATTCTCAAAATCTAGGTATTCATACAGACGAACACAAACCTGATAACGATTACTCGCACATACTCAACGATCACTGTGTTAGTTCAGAATATTTGTGTTGTCCCGTACTAATGATATTTACCAAAATCATTAATATTGTAATGAATCCGTTTTGAAATATGTGTTTTAAGAAGTACTTCCCGAAAAGTTATTCCTCAAATCAGTTGTCCTAATATAAACGTTTGATGATCACTTTATGATATATCCTATGTAAATTATGAAATATTTGTAGTGTGTGTGAAAGAGTTTTACTGTCTTTTAAGCAGACCTGTTATTAACACCTCAACCGACTTTAATGACAACTACGACATTAACTTCGTATTTTTTCATGTAATTTGCAAGGAAACACTAAAATTTTAAATTTAGATTTAAAGTCAATGGTTAAAATTGTCTGTTTACAATATTCTATAAGTTATAATTGTATGTCTTATAAAGTGTGTAAAAATAAACTGAGTAAACTATGGACGCTTAAAAATGCCTGCCGTGCGCATCGCTTATCGCTGAGCTGCAGATTAAACGTTGTTTAATCCATTATACCATGAGTGCAACAGCCACGACAACCCCCAGTTAACGTCCAGCTGTCGCAAGTGTGTCAGACCGTGCAAAGTGCTGCCACTGCTTGATAATAAGCTCTCATGCAACTCCAACATCAGGACAGGTATATTTTGCGTTCGCACTGCAGGGCAGTGTCAGAAATGTGTGCAAAAGTTGCCTTTTAATTTGAAATGCAAGGCAGCAAGTCAAAGGCAGATGCGCTCATGCATTGTATGAGGGATGGAATTGTGGGGTCGGTTTAGGAAGAACTTTGATACTATACAAAAATAGAAATACTCAAAAAGACAGGTGATTTAAAAGACATTTGTCAGCAGCAGAAAAGAATGACGACTTGCTCTGGCAGGGCTGTTGGAAAAGCTTTAGTAGTTTGGGTGATTGGCTAGGGTCAGTAAAATTATTCAAATTATCTTGAGCAAGGTTTTACCGCCAGGTGCCGACAAGCAATAGCAACATGAACAAGAATAGTCGAAGATGGTCCAGACGACTACAGTTAGCCCAAGGCAGCAATCAAACGGCTTTAGTGTCATTCTTTTATCGCGACGCCCCAATGAGAACCCAAACATGAAGATGCTATGCGGCACACCCCAAAAAAACAGAAACCGGCAGTTGACAGCAAAGAGCCGACAGGCTGCTCGCCCCCGATGCTAGAAATGTTAGTGAGTCCTAGGTACTCTTCTTGGATCTGTCTGCATTTACTTATTTTTGTTGTTCTCGCTGTTGCTGCTTTTGTTGACGACAATTGGAAATCCCATCTATTATAAGTGCTTCTTACCACTTGGCGTCGAGCATTGACATTTGGCTAATGGCAAAAATGTCACCAAAATGCAGACAAACAAGCAGCTGCCATGACAGCAGCCCATGACATGGTCACATTAGACATAGAGTAGCTCAAAGCTCGAATTGTATTCTACTTTGCTACTTTGTAGCATTTAATACTTTATTTACAAACATCCGGCCATCAGATTACAAGTGATGCCAAATATCATCGAATCCCTGGTTGATAATTTATATCTCCTTTTTTTATACATATACTTCCATAAGTAATACCCACATGACCGTACTTATATTACTTAAAGAAAAGTAACTTTTAACATAACACGTAATTCATTTAACAGCGGGATATCTTGTGGGATGAGTAGCAAATGAAAGCAATCATAAATCAGCCATTCTTCGATACACTTATTAAAGCGTCGGCCGAAAAACTAGCCACGCACATACACACATACATGTACATCTTATTTTATTGAGCTCATGTGTATTACACATATTGCGCAGAATCCCCCTTAACACACCTATTTAATCAACCCAAACTCACATTCGAATCACAACAGCAATTGATTAATAACAGCACTCAGCATGAAACGAGGAACTCAATTGCCTACTTGAATAGGAGTAATCTGCCAAGAGATCTTGATTCAGAAAACAATTTAAACTAGTATCTTTAAAGCCCGTTCAGGAAAAAAATGTATTTTTACCATGGACACAAAAGCAATTAACTAACCTATTTGATAAAATCATAAATTTATGTTTTTAACGTACACATATACATGTACACGTTTATACACACATTCATAGCCTTAATTGAAAATGACAAAATGTGGATAGAGAACTACACGAGCAACCTGAAAATATACAAAATACTTGCATGCATACAACATAAACACAAGTGTCATGGTCGTTCCGGAGAATACGTACATATGTTCGACTGTATGTGTTTGTGTCCGTGTCTGTGCCTGTGTCGATGTCAGTGTCACTGTCCGGCCTGCATTTGTTATTACACGTGATGCGGACGTCTTTTCTGTTTACTTTTCGGAAATTTTCAATTTGTTTTTCAAAACGTACACAAAAGTTAAAGTCGAGAGAAATGCATTTCATATGCTGAATATAATTGCACTCAAAACAATGACAATAACTCATTAGCATAACATTTCCTACTCCACTAACCAACTATCTAGTCTAGTAACATATGCGCCAACATTTCAGTCTGTCAATCACTGCAATTCAGCGACAAGACAGCGACAACAAAACATTTGACAGTTGCAAATGTCAGCGTCCTATGATGAATGCGAACATCTTCCTCCCAAAATTTGTAAACCGTCTCATGATTGAGATCTAGCAAAACCCAGTCGATTTTGTTCCCAGTTTTCGAATAATGAGCTCGAAATACAAATACTCGTGATATATAAAGACATTTAAAATATGTGATTTATCTAAAAATCTTGCCGTTAATTAGTGACCCTCGAACATTAAATTATTAAAGCCATAAGTTCATTGCAATTTTGTTTGTAGTGAATTTAGCGTGTTATATGTAGTCAGTTAGCTAACTAATTTAACAGCTTTTGTGTATTTCATACATGCATATGGTAAATTTTATGCAGAGTATTTCTTATATCACAGACAACTGGTGTTATAAAAACCGTGGTGAAGAATAATTGTACGAAATAAAAAACGGATTTACATTTTAGATTTCCAGCGTCCACCTTTTATATGCTGTTGATTTTTGCTTCTCATTAGAGGGGAAAAATTGCAGGGCATCAGAAACAGGAACAGAAGTAAAGATGGCTCTAGCAGGGGCAATAACACCGGCAATGACAATACCAGTAGCAACAATAATATTTTGCTGCTCGCTGACAGGCGAGCTGAGGGACCTGGAAGTAACCTCGAAAGTGGAACCTCAACCTGGTCACAGAGATAAGAGCTCTGTAGCATAAATGCAGCAGTTCCGTGTGGACACTGAATAAATGTCAGCAACGGTTGGCAGCTTGTCACAGACAAAAACTAATACTTAAGACAATTTTTTATGACAGTATAACACCCCGCAACACGAGGATGTAGCACATCCTATGGTGTACGGCATTGTACTGGCCTTCTTCTGACGAATGATTTAAAGTTTGGGCCATTTTGTTTGCACGCTTCCAACCCTCCCTTTCATGGTTCTCTGTTGTTGGACATATCTGGATGTGTTTTTTGGTGTTTAGTTACATTTCTGTATTTGCAGTTTGAGTGCCAGACAAGTGGGATGGATGGCAGGCTGATGAAGTGCCAGCATTGCTTTAAAGTGGGTAATATATTTTTATGATTTCCTGCCTTGCTTAATGAGATTGGGCTACGCAATTTTGTTGTAACTTTGTACGTTGCTTTTTATTTGCTCTCATTTTGAGGTAATGCGAGAAGTTTTATGTGTTGTGATTTGCTTTTGATTGATGTCTAAAATACATACCTATATTGTTTTTGTACGCCATCCAAACAATGCCAGAAACATTGCCTTGTAACAACAATTAGTGAAATCTTTTCATTTCTGTCTTAATTTGTTTTCATTGAATTTAAAAATCGGTTCAAACAGTACCAACTTCATTTAAAAAAAAAAAGATGGATTTTTTCGAAATAATTTCGAATAAATCCTAGAATTTCAACTTTGATACATTTTTAGCATCTAAGCGTTAATCAATATATTTTGAATATTTTCAGCCTGAGCGGACAACATGCAAATTTCCACTTCGCATAAAAATAGCGCAAAACAGAAGCGCAAAGCGAATAGCTTGTCTAATTGTAATCCAAGTTGTAAGTCGTTTAAAACAGACAACGACAACGAGACCGAGTACTATGCGAGTACTCGAATTAATTACCCTCGGAAGTTGCTTGCTAACAACGCGCAGCGAAACGGAACGGCACACGGAAATGGTAGAACGGACCGGACCGGACAAAACCAGAACGAACCGGACCAAAGTCCACTCTCCCCTACTGCCTGTAAGTTCCGCTACAGATTCAGATTCACGTTCGTACTTGGACGATCGCTCTCTGCACATTGGACTTTGTGTTTTGGCAATGTCATCATCAACGCGTTGAAGTTCGAGTTTGTGTGCACGATGTAGCAATGTTGGAATGGTTGTGTCCTGACCAGGACTTGTGGCCGCAGTGCAATGAAATTGCGACCACAATGTCTCTCTATCTGTCTTTGTGTGTATCTCTTCCTCTCTGTCTCACACAGCATTAACTATCCGTTTCTCTGTGTGCGGTTGTGTGTGATGCGCAAATGAATGCAACGGAAATGAAATGAATTCGTTAGAGCCCGCAAAAAAAACGCAGTGGGCAGCATTCAACGAGCTGCGAACATAGCAAACGGATTGCAATTAATGAGTGCCTGCTATGCAATAAAAAGCTACGTAAAGCTGTGAAAACTTTTGAAAGTTGAAAAAAAAAAACCTGTTAAAATTGTGAGCATAACTGGGCATGACTGGGCTTCACTATCATGTATGTTTCACGTAGCGGACCAACTGTGACTGACAACTGTCCGCCATATGTATGCCGAGCTGTGGCAGGCTGATATATTACGTATATGTACGCAACTAAGTGTATAAAATAGGTTTGATATATATTTCGTTGTTAATGTAGTTAAAAAGGTTTATAGTTGAATACGAATTAACTGTATTCTAATATAGCGGGAAAAAATGCTAATTCATTGATATTAGGGTAATAATCATAATAATCTTTCATTTTAATTGACCATGTGTAATTATTTATCACAAAATCTAAGTACTCATAATAAAAACAAACGGTGTCCGACAGTATGGACCATGGATTAATTATTGTTAAGCAATAGGCAGCGATTAGACAATCGACTAAGCTTGGCACAATTTGTGTATCAACAATTATAATTTATACACATTTCGGCATTGCACAAAGCCAAAATCTCGTTGTCTTTTTGTGAATATAGGTAGATTCTAAAAAAAGTAGAAGCACATATTTTGTGCACACCAAGCTTGCTTAGACTCAGAACTAGAGCTGCATGCTATGAGCAGTCAACCCACGCAGTTAATCTTGGCAAGCTACTTAAAAAACAGCGCAAGAACAAGAAAAACGCACAAAGCCCGGCGAGAAGGAGAAGAGCCAAAGAAACTTAATTAGAAAATTATGCGCGCAACTTCAAAAGCAGCAACCACTTTGGCATTAGAGATGCACTTTCCTATGTGTGTGTGTGTGAATACTTAATTTTGAGGATATGTCTGTTTGCCACAACGCTTATTTATATACACCGTTGCAAAAGAAGAGTAACCTTAAAGGCGTATAATTTGCATATTAAATGTCATGACGTGATTTTCTAATGAATCAAATACGATCAAATTCGGAAGCTCTTCTGCATGTCTCCAGCTTCTACTCCAACGCTAAGTACGACTACAACTTAAACTCGACGTTTTCAGCAAGACTCGTGCAGTTTTAATGACGCCTTTACATTAATGGATGTCAAATTCGCTGCTTTGGTTGTACTTAGACACACACATGTTGAAGCACATATGAAACAAGTTGGTTCTTAAGATGCAAAGTTGTATCTTGAAGTTCACGCCCAGTTCCCTTTTTTCCAGGTTCTACATTTTTATGACATTAATTCTCCGCTACACATCAAGGACATCATCACGTCTTAGGCGTAGACTTGTTTCGTTCCTGTATAATGCACAAATTTTGTGAGTGCTATTTGTCCTGTTTTCGTTGTTGTTCATAAGCCTTCGCAACAAAATAAACATTCCTATTAGGAGTAGAAATGAATGCATTTAATCTGAGGACGCCTCACTCTAATTTTGACTTGCAGGTAAACTTTCTCGCTGCTATACACGGAAACGATAATTTCACACATATTTGCAAAATACTCACATAGTCATCATAATTTATCACGCGCGTTTGCTCTCCTTGACGTTGATTAAGTTGTCCTTAAACTTTCGTAGAGAAACCGGGAAACCAGCTATAATGAAGACATTCGCGCAGAGTTGTAGCAAAAGTTTGCTGACAGACTTCAGGTCACATGCGGCGAAAACTGTGAAGATTCATTCCAAAACTTTCTTTGTTGGCGGAAACATAAAAAGCCAAGCTCATATTAAAATTCATTTGATGGTCAATGCACAATGCAGTTCAAAACCACAATATACACATATGACACAAATGTTCCAATATATATGAAAATGAATCTCTTCTGACCAACATGAAAATATATGTATTTGACTTTTTAAATTTAAATTCAGTATTATTGCTCGAATCCATATAGTTTGGCACCGTTGCTTATCTGAATTAAATTGTTCTCACAGTTCCTTAGTTTTTAGCGTTGAAGTAAGTGTCACTGGAACTGTATGGATACGCACGGCTACTAATTTGAACTACATAGAGATTCGGCTCTAGCATCGATTGCAAACGAAACAAAAGCGCCACAGTTTCACCTATTCAGACAAAAAGAAACAGGGAGAGTGTAAGTGAGAAAGAAATAGAAATAAAAAAGCAAAATAAAAGCGAAGTTTGATGAAATAGCTACAATGTATATTGTATATTTTTAATGGAATAATTAAACATATTTGCAGCTCCATATAGGCGACTGAGATATATGGCGGAGCGCCCCAAGTTTGTTTTCATAGTCTTTGCAATTTTGTGGCTTATGTGGGATCATAAAGAAGGAAAATGGCCTTGCGGCTTATAATAATTCAATATGCTGGGCGCATAATATGCAACGCAATTGTCAAATGCCATACCAGGCAGTCTACCCATAATCGTATTGAATGGCAAATAATTGAGGTTAGTTTAGTTATTGAGCTACGAAAGCTCGAATAGAAGAAAAACTACTCGCAAATGTCAGACACGTCGCAGGGCTCATGTGCAAGTGTTAATAGCATAGAGCGAGAATCTAAATTTAGAAGAGCAAAGGATTCGATGAGTGGAGAGTGGTGATTGAGACAGGCCACCCGTAGACCACCAACCACACGTGCTGATGCAGCTATTGCCAGTTTTCCAATACAAAAGAGCACAATTTTCTAAAGAAAAACTTTTGTAACGGAAAAAGCAAAAGTTTCGCTTTCGACACCGCAACTAGAATTGTGTTTAACAGCGCACAAAGTGTAGGCACCAGCAGCAGAGAGAATCAGAAACTTAGGTAGAGAAATGGAAGAAGCAGTACATGGCACTTCCTGCTGCCAACTATCAGCCAACAACCTTACGCCTGCTACTTGCCGCCTGCAGCCTGCTAATCCATAGCTGTAGCCACACTCGAATAGTGATAGTTTTAGGCGTACGTGTGGAACGTTTCAATTTAGCTGATGCTACCGCTCCTCTTTCTACTACTATGTCACACAAGTCGCGTGCAAAGCTGAAATTGAATTTATTATCTTCGCCATTGATTGTTAAAAAAAAACCCAAAAGAAGCTATAATAGGATTGACATTACCTTACAAATTAGGCTATTACTGAAATCCAAATTATATTGATATTTAACTATATACTCGAGATATATGTACATGTCGTAGAGTAGTCAGTGATTATGTTAAGTTTGAATTCATACTTCGGTTAATTTAAC